>CP139506.1:87984483-88245130 GCA_021014915.2 Artemisia tridentata subsp. tridentata
ATCAACGATTGATGAAGCGAAAAGTGTACCGCTTTTAGGGGGTCATTTAAGCCCTAAATCGTATTTATTTGATCAAATATTGCCCTAAATCGTTCCTTTTGTCATTTTAGGTACTTTGGAGAAGAAATCTGGAAAAGGAAGCATTTTGGACGTTTTTGGAGCATAAAAGTGAAGAAAACGACAAAGTCTCCAAAGCTGCTGGAAAAGTACACGTGACGGCGTCAAGGATTGCTCCTGACGGCGTCACGGCTTGGCAAAAGAGGTGGATATGACAAATACACGTGACGCGCCAGAAAGTTTTGCAATGGAAGTCTGACGGCGTCACCCTTTAAGGTGATCAAGGCCGTCACGGTTTAAGTTAAAGAGAGACGGCGTCAAGCACAATTGTGACGGCGTCAACCCTTGACGCGCCAGAGTGGATTTTGGAGGATTAAAGAGGGACGGCGTCAGGAAGACCATCCGGGAACCCTAGCTGCGGCGAGGTGACGGCGTCACCTCCTACAACGTGACGCCGTCAGCCCCTAAATTCTATATATAGTTTTGCAATTTTTAGTCATAGTGTGCAACTTTGTGAGGAGAAACCCTAAGACGAATTTTCTGCCATTTTTAAGGGTTTTATACCCTTGGATCTCCCATGTTTAATTGAAGATAAGTAATCAATTAATCATTCAATATGTCTATGTGTTGTTTGATTATATCTTGTTCTTGTCTTTTAATTAACATGCTAGGGTAGATTTATCTTGTGTTTTGCTTAGATCTAATGAAACCTAACTATTGATTATTAGTTGTTGGTGTGTTATTAATTGTATTGGATGATTGTTTATCGATGTTAGGCTTAAGAAAACTGGCTAACCTCCTATACGGTAACTTGCTTGAACGTCTTAAGAAACATGAACCAATGCGTACTAAGGTTTTTATGGTTGTATTTAATGCATGAGCGAATTCTAGTGATCCCATGTTAGGAGCTTCTTAGCCGGCTCGACATAGGAGTGAAATAGGAGCTTGTAGAGTTGGGGAAGTACGTACGCCACCCCACGATTGGTATTAAGGAATACACCCGTCATCCACGCAATTAATACACACTAATCAACCGGTAAAAGATAGTTAGGGAGTAAGGAAATCTAAGTAAACACATTTCTCTCCATATAAGTTCCACCACCTTTTTATTTTCAGTCATTTTATTTTATTTGCATTTGTAGTTATTTGGGTTAGTTGACTAGCAACTAATTCCGCCCACTCCTTCAAAACCTGAGATTTTACTTGCTTTCATAAAAAATATAAAAAATACAAAAAGAATCTTCCCTCACCCTTAGACCTATTAGAGTAGTTTTTCAATCCTAACGACACTATTCCCCTAGAGAACGATCAATCCCCCGGTACTTGCCACTACACTATACTACATCGGTCAGGTACACTGCCTGGTGGGGATTGCAAGCCTCTTGAGATCCCTCGAGAGGTAAAACCTGTTGTAAGGTCGCAAAACCACGCATCAAGTTTTTGGCGCCGCTGCCGGGGAATAGTTATTGTTTAGGTTGAATTTTTATTTTATTAGGTCTACTCATTAGATTCCTATCTAGTGAGATTTTTATTTTCTTTTTATTAGCTTTCTCGTAGTCTATCTTTTCTTTGTGCTTTTGTTCGTAAAGTTTTTCCATTGACTCTTCCGTTTGCCATTATGGAGAACGTGAATCTACCAAATCCGCGACTAGAGTTTTACATGAAGAAATATAATTTTACTAATTTGGATAAATCAAGATGGTGGAATGAAGTAATGAGAACAGGATCTTACATAGATTTTAGTGAGTACCTTGAGAAAAGAGACGAAGTGCATAAAACTTTTGAGGAAATCACCTTAGGAGCCCCATCAAACCCTCAAAATACCTCATTAGGTGAAACCTATGCACCGTATGAGCCTTCACCTAGGATAGTTTCTTATGAACCCGATCAAGATTGTGAGATGGTTAATGTTGAACTACCTAGGTGCATGCTTGGATTAGATTTCACCAAGACATATGATGAGTATGAGGAATCCTTTAGGCAAATGGAACATAGTGATCAAGTTATTGAGAATGATTCTTATGAATCGGAACAAGAATTTGAGATGAATAGAAAAGGATTTGAGATACCTAGGTGCATGTTGGGGATAGACTTCAACAAATCACATAATAAGCACATAGGTAATCAAGATAAGATGGAGGATAAAGTAGAAAATCCAAGTCCACCAAGTACTCCACAAAACCCACCATCATTTGAGGCACACACACCGCCCGTGACTTACCTGGAAGAAGTTGAGGAGACTATCACTAGTACAAAAATGGGATTTAGTCACACATGCTGTTTTTCGAACAGCCACACAGTCGCCTTTTTATGTGACTAAATTTACCAGAATAAAATAAACAGCCACACTTGATCCGACTTGTGTGACCATTTCAGAATTACATCCGAGGCTATAGCCACACATTTGAATATTTTCGTGACTATACGTATCTGGTAAATTTTTTTTTGATTTTTTAGTCACTTATAATTTGGGACGTGTGACGGATACAAATAAGGTTGAAACATTAGTCACACTATATATATACATATGTGAC
The DNA here is from genome assembly GCA_021014915.2 of Artemisia tridentata subsp. tridentata. Taxonomy (NCBI): domain Eukaryota; kingdom Viridiplantae; phylum Streptophyta; class Magnoliopsida; order Asterales; family Asteraceae; genus Artemisia; species Artemisia tridentata. The sequence continues at coordinate 87,987,075 of CP139506.1, forward strand.
AAATATATGTCACGGAATTGAAAAGTGTGACCAAAATCCATATATGGTCACACGAAGTAATTGTGTATGTGGCTAAATCATATGCTCAAGTTTGTCACACATTATTTAAGCGTGACTGCTAGTTTTTGTTGAAAATTTAGCCATATATGAATTTGAAATGTGTGACAACTGAAAAGTAAGTTTGAAGCATAGTCACGATATGCATTTAAAAGTGACAAATATATGTCACACACTTGAGATGTGTGACCAAATGTCATATATGGTCACACTAAACCATAGGCATACATGATTAAGTGTGACCAAAATTCGATACAAATAGTCACGTAAGTTAATATGTGTGTCTAAAGTTAAGTGTGTGTTTGCCTGCCAATTCCTAATGTGTATGGTCACATTTAATTGTAGCACAATCATGTGACTATAGGCTATACAATAGTAACACCATACCACAAATGTGCATCTAAATTATGTTTATGGCCACATTATAAGGGTATTATATGTGACCAATACATTGAAAATAGTCACACTGAAATATTCATGTGACTAATATGTATAGCAAAATGTGAACTCAGTTATCATTAACCTTGATATTAGTCACATTGAGTGTTTGTGTGACTAAATTCAAGATGTTACATATGGTCACATGAAGTATTTATTTAGGTGTCTAAATCATAGAGTCATATTTTGAGTTCAGACTGTTAGTCATGACTCTTCATTTAATTTGCCCCATTACAATGCTGGGATTTTATAGTCTATCTAGTTTAATGCAATAGTATGTAAGTATGTTACTTGCCCCTAGCTAGAACCAGATTACTTGACTTTCTAAAGTCAATTTTCAACTTTATAATGAAGTAACATGTTACTAAAGTGCCTGCAAGTGCATATACATGATAAATGGAAACTGCAAATACAATAAAGCTTGACTGCAAGTGGACATATACATGATAAATGTCAGACTATACATTCTAGCAGTAATAACTATACATTCTAGCAGTAATAACTATACATACTAGCAGTAATAACTATACATGTTTAAGTCAAACTATACATTGTAGCAGTAATAACTATACATTCTATTTCTTGTCCTTGGGTCCTAGATACTCGTCCATCTTCCTGAGCAGTTCATATGCCATGTCATCATAATTAAGCTGAAGCTTGAGTATTTTCTTCCCACGCAACATCTGATGTAGAATGTCTTTGTGAAACTTTAAAGGGTAATCCTTTTCTACAAGCATGTAGATCACCAACTCATTCACAGTTAAAGCATGTACTCCACATCGTTGAAAAATTTTCCATTCTTTAACAGTATTGTGCGTTAGTCTTCTCCAACATTCATCTTCATGATTTGGTTCAAACATTACCTTTAAATAATTCCAGACTTCTCTATCATAATTAGCTTGTTCTGGTGTCTTATTACCAAATCTTTGTTTGAGTAATTTCCATAAAGCTATCATATCTTGTCTATCAAAATCATGAACCATGTGAAGAAAGCTTACATACCTTCTAGAAGAACCATCATGCCTCTTAATATCGTAATAAACTGTTTCCCCAAAAGATCCAGACTTATAATCAACAATGGGATGTTTGACAGTTAAAGGTTGTGCATCCATGGCTTCTCCTACAGAGTCAACTGCAAGTTCAGTGTGAGCTTGCATTTGTTCTTCAGCAACAGCTTGCTCAGTTTGTTCTTGTTTTCTCTTTTTACTGCTTTCTATTTCCAACTGTTCACCTGCTCTCTTTGAACTGTCATTCAAGAAGAGATCATTGTTTCTCTTGGCAATTGCATATAATTCTTCAATTCTTTTATCATCCAAGAATTTCAAATCCTTTAGTTTTCATCTGTCCACATTCTTCAAATACCTGCACATGAGTAGATGTTTATGATATGATGTACATATTGGGTATTGTTGATATTAATATAAATACCTTTGCAAAAAAAAAAAAAAAAAAAAAAAAAAAAAAAAAAAAAAAAAAAAAAAAAAAAAAACCTACCTGCACATGAGATCTCTTCTTTGTTTTTGAGTGGGTGGCTTGTTCTTCTTAGCTGCATATCTTTGTTCTGCATACAACTTCTTTTTTGCATCAAAAAATTCTTTCAGCATCCTGGCTTTTTCATCTACTGAGTACTTATCTTGCTCTTGTTTATGTAGTTTCATAGCAAGCTCAGAATCAGCTGCAACCTGAGCCCTTTGCTCATCCCATGAAGCTATTAACTCTGCATCTTTTTCTTCTTGTATTCTCCTTTGTTCCAAAATTGTCTGATGTTCTGCATCATACTTTTATGAGAATTTCATAGCAATTTCAGCATCAACTTTTAATTGCTCTTCTTTTGATAATGGTTTCTCCACAGGCTCTTCAGTAAGAATCCCTTTACCTTTGCCTTGTACCTATGGAGTTGATTGTTTAGCTTTTGGAGAGGATGATGGCTCTTGTATCACAACACCTTTGGTTACTGGTTTTGCTGTCTTCAGCTCAGCAAGTACACTAACAGCATTTGCAAAAACCTCTGGTGTAGCAGTACTAGCTTTTGTAGTACCAACTGTAATTGGCTCAGTAGCACTATCAGCATTTGTAACCTTGCCCAGACAATGATCAATCACCACTTGATTCCCTTGGTTATCCTCCCCTGAAACTTTGCCTTCATTCCCTCCCTGTTTAGGAGCATCCTTAGAAGCTTCAGAAGATTTAACCTTTTGTTTGGGAATTCTTGATCCTTTGACTCCTTCTAAATACCTAACCCTTCTCTTCAAAGCCTTTATCTCCCCACCTTGAGCTTTGATGACTCCATCTTGGGAAGAAGCTATTGCTCGCAGATCACCAATTTGTGCAGACAGCTTGGCACATGTATCCTTCAATTCATTCAAAATTTGCATACTATCCTCACCACTTCGGCTTGTGTTACCTAGCCCGAGAGGTGGATCACTGGAAAAGTTAAGTTCAGTCTCACCCCTAGGATGAACATCCGAACCCCCCATTGTTTCCATGTGACTGGGACCTTCACCTGAATCAGTTCCAGAAGAACTTTCTTCATTAGAAGTTGTCTTGGTTCGGGTCTTAATGATGTTACCACTGTCCTGTGCTGCTGCTAAGCTAGACACAGTAGTGGCAGCCCTTGCCAACATGTCACTCTCCCCCCCAGTGACATCCTCATCTGCAACAGTTGGTATAGAACCACTAGCCTGAGGTAGCTCAGTGTTCTTGGTGTTAGTCCTACGTTTATAGGTCTTTTGTTGTTGTTCTGTGGGTGTGTGATGGGTACCAGCTAAGATTGCTGAACCTTCACCCATTTGGGTTTGGGCTAGTGCCAACATTGTTGGAAACAAAGGTGTCACTCTCCCTGAAAAATCTTTTCCAACCCTACTCATATTAGCAAAAACCTTTTTGGTAAGGCAGGGAGTGGGATAAACATTTTTGTGACTTTTCTTTTTTTTAAATTGGTTGTCCAAAAAGAGTTGCAAAAACCTTGGATATAGAAAATATTTAGCCAAAGAACCATCCAAGTTCTTAACCATATTATCAAAAATTAATTTTGAGAAATTAAATCTTTGAGTATTTTCAGCCAAACAAATTATAGCAGAAGCTAAATTACTGCTAAATTCATTCCATGCAGTGGTCTTTGGACATAGACACACTAAGACAGTATGAATTAAGAATTTCCACTGAGGAGAAAAATTACCTTTTTGGAACTTTAAAGCATCTGTATATCTCTCATAGCCCATCAGTGCAAGTTTTTCAAAGATTGTAGTATTTGGAAGATTCTCAACTCCATTAGCATCATCTAGGAGAAGATCTCTTCGAATAGACGCCTCTGTAATGATAATCATCTGCCCATCTACAAGGGCATGGATTTGTGCTTCCCCATTAATAGTTTGGACCTTAGCAAACGACCAAAACTGGATAATGTTGGAAGTATATATAGTAGGTTTTACTGTTAATGCAAACTTAATATAGCTTGCATTAAGGAAATCAATGATCTCAGTAAAATCTACAGACTTATTGGATTTTTCTAAAAAGGCAAAATTATTATGAGGTTCGGTAAAAGTTAGGTTCGACATTATGATTTGATTTGGGGGTTTTGCAATTTGACAATTAAAATTCGATTAGGGAGTGGAAGAGAGAGAGTAATGTGTGCGTGAATGTGATTGTGTGCAGCAATTGGGGGTTTATACACTTTAAGTAAAAAGTGATACAAACTACCCTGCACTCCCAACCATTGCTAAAAGGATACCCAGCAGTACAACGTTTCGCTAGCAGTACAATTGTTTACCTAGCAGTACAATAATAATAACTGTATTCAAATATCATAAACTTGTACATAATAACTGCATTCATATATTAAACCAAGTCAAAATAAGTTTACATTTACATAGGCAAAATATACATAGGCAAAATATATAAAGAAAAGATACATTAAGACACATATTTACTAGCTTCAATACTTCTGTAAACATCAACTATTTTCTCTCTTTCTTCTTCTATTTTTTTTGTTCCTCTCCTCAATTTTCTTCTGATGCTCCTCAATGACCTCTAAATCTTTCTTGTTACTTTCTTCATACATCTTTATACGCTTGTTGTGAATTTCTAACAATGCGTTTTCAACACCATACTGGCCTTTACTACATTTCTCCCAAATATTTTGGGATATGCCAATTTTTTTATATTTTTCAGGCATTGGTGGAGGAGAATCATCCCTTGGGCGTTTGTTTTTGTTGGAAGAAGGAGTTGAAGAGGAGTCAGCCATTGAAATTTGAAATTTATTTTCTAATGAAAATATCAAAGGAGTTGTATATGGTACGGTTGATTAATTATGAACGGTTTTCCATGTCGAGTTGTACAAATAGGCTAGAGAGGTATACGAACGGTTCCCAATACTTTAGGCGGGAAGAGGGACCATCGAGAGGCGCCAAAAGTAAACAGATGGATAATATTGATCGGATTTGGTTTGTGTTTGGTTTGGATTTGACTAGTGTAGTTGATCTAGAAGTGTGTTTGGTGTTGGATTGACTAATTGAATTTTTCATTAGGGTAATTGATATTTTCTATATTAATGATGTTTAATGTAATTTGTGTGCTAACTTTAATGACTAATTGACTTTTTTATTAGGGTAATTGATATTTTCTAGTACATGTTTAATGTAAATACATGCTTTAATATCTATCGCAGTCTGAATGTGTTTGAGAAGTATGGGTATATTTAGGCCACTTCCAACAATAACTCAGCCTTAACAAATTAAAATTAAAATTAAAATTCAAATTCAAATTCAAACGTAAGATAAAGTACAACATATTAACGCTGCGTTAACGCAGGTTAGCCCCAACAATTAAAATTCAAAGTCACGTTAATAAAACGTGTGCATTTGTACCCTATAAATACCAATGCTTCTGAAGCACAAGTCACACAGAAACACATTCCAAACTTCTCAAATACTCAAGATCCAAGCATCTCAAATTCAAGATGTCTTCCAGAAAAGATTTCGGGCAACAATTTCCAAGCCCACCTCGCCAAAAGGATTTTGGCCAACAATTTCCAAGCCCACCTCGCCAAAAGGATTTTGGCCAACAGTTTCCAAGCCCACCTAGCAAAAATGAAAAATTCCATACTCCACCCGAGCATATCTTTCCGGTTTTCCAACCGAAAAATTTTCCGGTGAATAATCAACCTGAAAATGAACCAGTTCCCAACCAAGACCCAAATCCGTTTGGGTTAACTGAGGAACAACTTAGGCAAGAGGAAGCAGATATGCAAGTCCTCCTGGAAATGGAAGCACTTGAAAGAGAAGAGGAAGCTGATCGTTTGGAGCGGCAAGCCAGGGAGGATGAAGAACGTAGGCAAAGGTGGGAGTCTGGTTTTTTCACACCTTCCGAATCCTCTGAAGATGGTTACCCAGATTCAGATGATAGTTTTTATTAATCGTCCGTTGTTTATGTTAATCGTATGTTGTTTATGTTAATCAATCATTGTTTATGTTAACGTAGTTTTTATTTGACATTTAATGTATTTCTATTTCATGTTTAATGTATTTCTATTTCATGTTTAATGTATTTGTATTTGATACTTTATTTTCAATTTATAAATTGAATTGAATTTGAATTGAATTGATAAATTTTAAATATATCTCGCCTTTTTGTTTAATTTGAATTTGAAATTTTAAATTTTAAATATCCCGCTCGTTATTAATATGTTGTACTGTTACTTTACGTTTGAATTTGAATAATACTCGTACGGTTACTTTTACTTTCAATCTGATTTTTAAAATAGCCTCCAACGGCAAGTTTAACGGCTTTCCACTATCAAAGCCACTTTCACAACACTTCGTTTTCTCACACAACTTCTTATAAAACTCTCTCGCAAGTATCACTAATTTTAACACAAACACTGTGGCTAACAAATTAACTATCAGAGGTGCAAAAGGCTATCCTCACCCGATTACACAATGAACAAGAAAAAGAACTCAAATTGATTAACAATTTGCTAGGTGAGATAACTCGTATTATGCTACAGATGCATAATCGTGCTGATCCAGAGGTCGAAAGGTTGCGTGAGTTGCCTCAAGACCATCCAGCTATCAGGGTTGGTCTAGAAATTAAACTCTTTTAAGAAATGATGAAACAGGGTCGAAAGGTTGCGTGAGTTATTGTTGGGTGTGTTGCTCATGTACAAACATATAATCTCGGCTCATTCGTTAAACATCTCGTATACAACCATATCATCTCGGCTCATTCAATTCGTTAAACATCTCGTGTATAACCATATCATCTCGGCTCATTCGTTAAACATCTCGTATACAACCATATCATCTCGGCTCATTCGTTAAACATCTTGTGTATAACTAAAGCTCAGTTAATTAAGGGTGAGTGTGTTAAAGCTGACGTGGCATTGTGTTAAAGTTTAAAGCTGAGTTATTGTTGGGAGTGGTTAGAGTATTTTCTTTTGTTTTTTCGGTGGATTTTAGCGTGACTTAATCTTAATACCGCCAATTTTGTCCATATAATATTCAACTACGTACGGATAACTAATACCCGCGGGGAAACCCGAAAAACCGATGGATAATATTAATCGGGTATCCGGTGGGATATGGGGCGGGTACGGGTATATTATAAACGGGTTCGGTTATGGGTATACTAAAACCCGCCCCGAACCCAAACCCGAACCGTTTCCATCCCTATTTACCGGCTATAGCCGGATGATGCGCGTGATGTGTCGTTGCGGTTTAGCAGTTTTAATGCCTACTCAAGTTTTAAATTTATATTTAGCCGACTTATCAATAACACACACACTTAACGAGCAGTGTACCCGGTCAGTATGAAGATAATGGTAAGTAGAGTGTCGATCACTAAGAGTGGAACGTATAATCTCGTTAATCTAATCAGTATTTTAATATCCTAACGCAAGGGGGTTTCAGCCTGAGAGACTGGCACAGTTTTGTTTGCAATTAAATAATAAAATAAACAAATAGGCACGAATCAGCAAGTAGCACACACGTACACAGATAGATACTAGAGACAATAAGAGGGCTGTCCTTATGATTAAGTAGTTTGTCACTTGTTTTATTGATAGCTTTATATGAAGTGTATGTAATTAACCCTTTCTCGTTGGTCCTATTCTTATCGGCGAGTAAACCCTTAATGACGACTTATGTCTAAAAGTTATTCCTAAGTGATCAATTTAGAAACAACCGTGGGAGCCACACCTTGTCCCGCAGTCGGGTGCCCGCAAGCCACTAATAAACACAGAGGTGGTCAATGCACTAATAAGTAGTAACCAAAGACATCAACATATAAACTTTAATTGATGGGAAAGCAAGTATTAAAGGGAGTGCAATCTTTCCGTTGTCACATTACACAAGCCACCAATCCTGATGAATTAAAGTTTGCTAAAACAATAAAACAAAACTACTTAATGAATTAAATACATGCAGCACCTTCTTACAGCTCTTGTATCTTCGATTTGGGTGTGTCTTGTGCTGCCTCTTGACTGAATTCGTCCTTCTCTTCTGTTCGGTCTTTAGGTTTTCGAACTTCCGAATCTCGTCTGGTCTACGGGGTATTTATAGTTTGTGTCTGAGGGAAGATGCGGCGCATCTACTTAAGTAGATGCGGCGCATGTACTTAACTTCGCGTGGGGTCCAAGATTATAATATTCAGGAATATTCGTACACCGCCAGAAGATGCGGCGTAACTCCATGATTAGATGCGGCGCATGTCCTCTTGTATCTTGGATCGTATCTGGTGATATCTTGATAGAGATGCGGCGCATGTTGATAGTGAGATGCGGCGCATCTGGAGCAGATTAGTCTTGATCTTCTTCATTACAGTAGACTCTTCACTTTATGCACGTTTTGCTCCATTATTAGTCCAAAATCGCCAAGTTTCACCAAATGCTTGTTTTTACCTGAGAATTACAAAAGTAAACGATTAAGTATCAATCCTCATACATAATATAGTAAAACAAGTCAAATTAATAGGATAAATGATAGTAATAAAATGTACTTATTTGAGTTCATCAAATATCCCCCCACTTGAACTTTACTTGTCCCCAAGTAAACCTTAGATTAAATCTCATGAAAATGTATCCTAAAAGATGTTAGGATTTATTTTTATATTTAAGCATGTATTCGTTTATTTCATAATCACACAACTAAACACTTAACGAATTAGAAGTAAAATAAAATAAGTCGATAAAAGCAAATCTAATCGTTTAACTGTCCAGTCGCGACGAATATTCTATCATAAGCTTGGCAAGTATACACATCTCCACCACTAAAGCTAAGGAATAACAAGTCTAAAGCGGTAAAAAGGGTTTTTAGGCTTAAGGGTTAATTATTCTCTTTTCTATCGATCTCAAATTCCAGAAAAGGCGACAAAATCACAAATACATGATCGAATCCACGAACACGATACTTGCAATTGCTCAAATCCTTAACTCGAATAGGCTAAAGATAGGTCCAAACTTCACCAATAATAATATATCAAAAAGGGCGACAAAATCATAAATACATAGCCGAATCCACGACTACGATACTTAAGATTGCTCAAATCCCTAATCTCAATAAATCAAAGGTTTGGTTGGATAAAGAACAATACAGGGTATGGATAACATTTGGGATATAAATTGGTGTAAAATAAAAAATAAACAAAACAAATAAATTAAAATCCTAAGTGTGGTTAATCACTATCCCAACCATCCCATGAATAAGACTCATATCATTGAATAACTCACGCTTTAACACTTGAAACACACGCTTTAGGTAGACACGAACTATACTCAACAAGATCTTAATCAAAGAATAAACCTTAATTGGCGTTCCCATAACTGCCAATTCCCATTCAATCCATAGATATAATACAACAAATAGTGGTGATATCGACCACTTACATAACTCTACATCGTTGGCTTAAATCAAACATCCAACTTTCTTCTTTCTTTTTCTTTTCTTATTTTTTCGATTTTTTTTTTTTTTTTTTTTTTTTTTTTTTTTGAAACATAAACATAGATGTGTAAAATTTCACCACATCACTACAACTTTCTTTCCGGATAATTTTTATTCATACTTTTCATAACTTCAGAAATAATGGTAATAGTGAAAGTAGTAAACACACGAAAAATAAACTCTAAAATATACAATATTTACTTTTACTCCAATTGCATTATGCAATTTCCCGACCTAACCATATATAATGAATTACGCACGCGAACACAGGTAATGTAAGGAAACACACTCTGCCTATAGCAATTAACCAACCACGGATTCTAATCTACAGGGTAGGCTAAGGTTTAAGGTGTAACGAAACATTTTAAACATAGGTGTAAGAAACGAAAGGAATGGCTCTGAGGGTTTTTCTAGGGGTATTTTACTCTTAAAATGAGAGTAACAAAAGGGTTTATACGGGGGTTAACTAACCAGTGTAGCTAGTTAATAACACATAACATATAAAGGCTATTTGGTGTAATCCTAGAATTTTACCAATTTAGACAAGTCATTCCAATTAAATAAATAATACTCATTATGGTGGTCTCGAATAGTATACAAGCCAAGTTCTAAAGTTTACAAGTCACCGGCACACTCATAGATTTGTGAATTTTGTAAAAATCACAATTTTTGAAAATAACGTCATGTGTGCAGTTATGCAACTTAGATCTTAAACAAAAACATGCTAAAAAATTTTTTAAGTTTGATATATTAAGCACATTTTAAGCATAATTTTTGAAAAAGTTTAGGACAAGTAATTGTTAAGTGTTCTAATTCTCCTATCCCCCCACTTAAGTTAAACAACGTCCTCGTTGTTTGTATAAAAGGTTAAAAACTGGAAATAAAAGAATTAGAACGGAAAAACTCCCTGAGATTTGCTCGGTATGATCCTCCATTAGTGTAAGAGCAAAAATCAACTTCTTGTGGATTAGAACGTTAAAGCTTCATACTTGATTTATCCACAGGAAATCCAGGAAACTATAATACCACCAACACTTTTAAAACACACCTAAGATAAGAAAGGTTCAACTTGCATAATACATTAGTAGTTAGGTAAAATAAAACTTAAAAATTAAAACTGAAAATCATCAGGTCAGTCGATGCGCCGTATCTTATTGAAGAAGATACGCCGTATCGAGCCTGGAATAAATACGGATCAGAATAAAGATGCGCCGCATCCTTAACCAGGGATGCGCCGCATTAAAATAAACTGATAAAAAGTTTTAAAGTCGAAAAATAAAAATGCAGAAAAAATAAAATAAGATATGACCATTGCAGAGGATGCGTCGCATCTCAGGACTGAGATGCGCCGTATCTTCATGCGGCCTGACTGACTCGACACAAAAACAGAATAATAAAAATAAAATAAAGTAAAAGATAGGCATGGGTTGCCTCCCACGAAGCGCTTGTTTTTGTTCGAGTCACGAGCCTGACTCCACCCTTATTTACTGTGTAATAGGGTGTTGTTCCCCCCACTTGGGATCAAGTGCGGGTGATAGTAGCAATAAACACGAAAAGAGTGTAAATTCGCTAGTAAAGATGGAAGAAATAAATAAAGATCATACCTTGGCAATATATGTACATCTTCCCTATTCATACCCGGTTTGGTTGATAAATTGGATGACTTGACCATTCCATCTGAAAGAGTAGTGTGTTGAGGAAAAATGAGTCTCCTTTCTTCTTGGTTAGTCTCTTTGGTAGTAAGGCGTCCCTTGACTTCCGCAGAAGATGAGAAAGGGTCTTTAGCAAGTAAAAGTTCGAGTTCCTCTATATACTTCATAGGGTCCGAATCATCATCATCAATCATAGCAATGTTTAAGAGCTTATCATCAAACTCTTCTTCGAGCTCCACCAAATACGGGTTGATCACAGGTGCTTCAATAGGTAGTGTATTAAATTTCACCTCATCATCTTTTTGTTTTGCAACCTGTTTAAGAAAACTAGCAAGATTATTAGTAACGGGATTAATAATATTAAATAAATTTGTACCACTTTGTGTTGTAAGTGACTCCAATTCATCTTGTGAATCTCCATCTTCAACTAGTGGTCTTGCAATTTCAGCATCGTCCCGAATTTCATCCTTAAATAAGTCATCCCAGATTTCTTCAAAAACCTCCGTTGGGTCAAAATCTGGTTGAGGTATGTCATCATAAACTATGGCGTCAAATGGTTCGAAATCAAAATTAGAATACTTTTCATCTTCATCCGTTGGATTGTCTAATGGTGGTAATACGATTGTAGAATATTCTTCAACGTAAGGTTCCGTATACACATCATCTTGTGCAATCTCCGGAGAAAAAGTACTATCAATAACAATTGCCGGAATTGGTTTCACGGTATACGAATCTTCTTCATCATCACTTGGCATACACCAGGTGTGTTGAAATGGCAATTTGCTTCTTTCTTTCCTTGACTTTTCTCGTCCAAGAATCAAGTATTCTTCCATAGTGATTTCTTTCGTATCAATGACTTGTGCACCATATCTTGCTCTTTCCCAATCGTAGATTCCATTATTGCTCAAGGCTCTTTCCTCTCCAAGTCTGATATATTCTTCCATTGTAATATCCGGATCGTCCATCTTCCTGAAATAAAACTTACTCGTGCAAAAGAAGGGTGAAACGATCAAAGTAAAATAAAGGCTTCTGATATCTGCTGACGATGCGCCGTATCCAAAAAGTTGGATACGCCGTATCTTATAATCGTTAAAATTAAATCAGACTTTTATTCAGAAAATAGATACGCCGCTTAGAAATTCGAATGCGCCATATCAATTTTAATTATCAAAAATCGGTATTTATTTAAAATTAAATGCGTCGTATTAACGGAAGTTAATGCGCCGTATTTTCGTTACGTTTAAAAATACAAGATTTTTGATTCAGAAGATGCGCCGTATCGACAGAGATCGATACGTCGTATCTGTTTAATAATTCGCAAACTGTTCTTAATTAAAATAATAGATACGCCGTATCTTCGAAAGAAGATGCGTCGTATGGCGTGAATGTTTAGAAAAAAAAATTTTTTATCAAAAACAGATACGCCGTATCTGCAAAAGCAGATGCGTCGTATTACTTTATCGCTTAGAAAAAATTTTCTTATTAAAAACAGATACGCCGTATCTTGGGGAAAAGATGCGTCGTATCGAATTAATTAAACGCGTTGTATTAAAAAAAAATTAAACGCAATACGCCGTATCTGAGAGATCAGATGCGCCGTATCGTTTGATTTAGCACAGTACAACGATAGCAGAACAGAAAAATACGAAAAATAAAAACAAAAATTAAACACACAAACAAAAATAAACACACAAAAATAAAAGAAAACAATTAACACACAATACAACAAATATGCAAAATAGTACAATGATGCAATTAATCTAATAAAAAGAAAAATAACCTAATTAAAATACTAATCAAATTAACAGATAATAACAATTCATTCCCCGGCAACGGCGCCAAAAACTTGATGCGCGTGATGTGTCGTTGCGGTTTAGCAGTTTTAATGCCTACTCAAGTTTTAAATTTATATTTAGCCGACTTATCAATAACACACACACTTAACGAGCAGTGTACCCGGTCAGTATGAAGATAATGGTAAGTAGAGTGTCGATCACTAAGAGTGGAACGTATAATCTCGTTAATCTAATCAGTATTTTAATATCCTAACGCAAGGGGGTTTCAGCCTGAGAGACTGGCACAGTTTTGTTTGCAATTAAATAATAAAATAAACAAATAGGCACGAATCAGCAAGTAGCACACACGTACACAGATAGATACTAGAGACAATAAGAGGGCTGTCCTTATGATTAAGTAGTTTGTCACTTGTTTTATTGATAGCTTTATATGAAGTGTATGTAATTAACCCTTTCTCGTTGGTCCTATTCTTATCGGCGAGTAAACCCTTAATGACGACTTATGTCTAAAAGTTATTCCTAAGTGATCAATTTAGAAACAACCGTGGGAGCCACACCTTGTCCCGCAGTCGGGTGCCCGCAAGCCACTAATAAACACAGAGGTGGTCAATGCACTAATAAGTAGTAACCAAAGACATCAACATATAAACTTTAATTGATGGGAAAGCAAGTATTAAAGGGAGTGCAATCTTTCCGTTGTCACATTACACAAGCCACCAATCCTGATGAATTAAAGTTTGCTAAAACAATAAAACAAAACTACTTAATGAATTAAATACATGCAGCACCTTCTTACAGCTCTTGTATCTTCGATTTGGGTGTGTCTTGTGCTGCCTCTTGACTGAATTCGTCCTTCTCTTCTGTTCGGTCTTTAGGTTTTCGAACTTCCGAATCTCTTTAATGCGTCTGGTCTACGGGGTATTTATAGTTTGTGTCTGAGGGAAGATGCGGCGCATCTACTTAAGTAGATGCGGCGCATGTACTTAACTTCGCGTGGGGTCCAAGATTATAATATTCAGGAATATTCGTACACCGCCAGAAGATGCGGCGTAACTCCATGATTAGATGCGGCGCATGTCCTCTTGTATCTTGGATCGTATCTGGTGATATCTTGATAGAGATGCGGCGCATGTTGATAGTGAGATGCGGCGCATCTGGAGCAGATTAGTCTTGATCTTCTTCATTTCAGTAGACTCTTCACTTTATGCACGTTTTGCTCCATTATTAGTCCAAAATCGCCAAGTTTCACCAAATGCTTGTTTTTACCTGAGAATTACAAAAGTAAACGATTAAGTATCAATCCTCATACATAATATAGTAAAACAAGTCAAATTAATAGGATAAATGATAGTAATAAAATGTACTTATTTGAGTTCATCACCGGATTTCACCGCCACCTCATCACCATTAGTTTTTTTTTTTTTTTAAAACAAATCTTGCCACGTCAGCTATAGTTAAACCAAACCACAAATTCAATATTCAACCAGCAATTAATCCCTTTACCCGGTCATTTGTAAACACACACAAAAATCAATAAACCCTAATCAACACACACATTCTTATGGCAAACACAAGCACGCAAACAATGAAACCAAATAACAAAAAGGTAATTAGTAATTTGTGTTTTGTAAATGTAATTGGTAAGGGTACAATAACTAGTAATTACGTTTGTACTGTTGATGTGATGGTTGCACAGTATGATACATTATTTGCGATTATTAAGATAGTACTCTATAAAATTTGGAGCCAAAAATTTAATTTTTTCAAGTTTATGCTTTAATTAACAGGTTCAAAGGGAAAATTTTCAAATAATTCAATTGTTAATTTCAAATTACAACTTGGAGGCAAATTTTTGGATCGAAATTTTTTGAATCACAAACGATTCATATTCTTGGTGTATAGCCTCTTTTCTCTCCTTAAAAAAAAGACTGCAAATAAAAAACAAAAATCAAATCTTCTCTCACCATTACTCTCCAAGCTAAGCCATAATCATTTTCTTTTACCCTTTGTTGCTCAAGAGTCATGGAAACTGAACCCATTGTTGATAACCATACTTTGCTTCCTCTTGATCATATTGTACATGATGATAACGCCTTAGAATATGAATCCGAAAAGTCTTCTGATGAAGAAGATATAGATGAGCCTGTAACCAACCAAACACCTGAGATAGTAGCTAAGAGGGGCTCAACCAGGCTAGTAAAGTTTCGCGCGAAGCATGACAAACCTGGTGCAATAAAGCTCAAGGTAACCTTCGATGCATTCGGTAGGGTAACAGGGGAAAACAGAGCAGTGTTTGTGAGTTTTTTAGGAGATGTGGCTCGTGAGCAGATAGGTGTGAAGATTATACACTGGAAGAAGGTGAATAAAGAAGCAAGAGATAAACTATGGGATGAAATCTTGGTACATATATACTATTTTGTAACCCAGTACTACATAAGTTTATGTATGCAGTTACATTATGTGCAACTAATTAACAACATTGTGTTAATCTTTTCAGAAATTTTTTGTTGTTGACGTCCAATACATAAAATTGATAATGATTCGTCTTGGTAAAATGCTAAGGAATTACAGAAGGAAGCTCAAATTCAACTACATTTTGCCCAACCTAAATACACCTTCCAAACTGAATGAAGTCCCGGACTTGTATAATACAATAATGAAATCAGAAGACTGGGTCGAGTATGTTAAATACACGACCACCGAAGCATACAAGGTTTTAATTAGTCATCTTTAATTAAGTGTATATGTCATTTTATTATTTTCAGTTTGCAGCATTACCGCATCTAAACGCCTTATGATTTTGTGTTTTTAATTAGGAGAAATCTGAGAAAGGTAAAATGGCGCGTTCCCAAAATATTTATCAGCATAAAATGGGACGAGGTGGATATGCTTATGTCAAAGAGAAAATGGTAAGATTACACAATGTTTGTTTTACCAATTAAGAGACGATCAGTATGAGAAATGAATCTGTTTATGATGCGTGGGTTTTGCAACCTTACAACAGGTTTTACCTCTCGAGGGATCTCAAGAGGCTTACAACCCCACCAGGCAGTGTACCTGACCGATGTAGTATAGTGTAGTGGTAAGTACGGGGGATTGATCATTCTCCACAGGGAATAGTGTTCGTTAGGTATGAAAAAACTACTCTAATAGGTCTAAAGGTTGAGGAAGATTCTTTTTTATGTTTTTATATTTTTATGAAAGCAAGTAAAATCTCGGTTTTGAAAGAGTGGGCGGAATTAGTTGCTAGTCAACTAACCCAAAATTACTACGGATGCAAATAAAATAAATAACTGAAAATAAAATGTGGTGAGAAACTTATGTGTAGAGAAATGTGTTTACTTAGATTTCCTTACTCCCTAACTATCTTTTACCGGTTAATTAGTGTGTATTAGTCGCGTGGATGATGGGTGTATTCCTTAATACCATTCGTGGGGTGGCGTACTTACTTCCCCAACTCTACAAGCTCCTACTTCACTCCTATGTCGAGCCGGCTAGGAAGCTCCTAACATGGGATCACTAGAATTCGCTTGTGCATTAAATACAACCATAAAAACCTTTAGTACGCATTTGGTTCATGTTTCTTAAGACGTTCAAGCAAGTTACCGAATAGGAAGTTAGCCAGTTTTCTTAAGCCTAACATAGATAAACAATCATCCAATACAACTAACAACACACTAATAACCAATAATCAATAGCTAAGTTTCATTAGATCTAAGCAAACACAAGATAAATTTAGCCTAACATGTTAATCAAAAGACAAGAATAAGATAAAATCAAACAACACATAGACATATTGAATGATTAATTGATAACTTATCTTCAATGTAACATGGAAGATCTCAAGGCAAAAAGCCTTGAAAAAGAAGCTGAATTCGTCTTAGGGTTTTCTCCCAAAATTCCACACACTAAGCTCTCCCTAATGACAAAAAATTAGAAAACTATATATAGACTTTTGGATCTGACGGCGTCACCTTATGGATTGTGACGCCGTCACCTCGCCGCTTCTAGGGTTCCCGGATGACCTTCTTGACGCCGTCCCTCTTTAGCTCTTCAAAAATCCATTCTGGCTTATCAAGGCTTGACGCCGTCGAACCTTGAACGTGACGCCGTCCCCTTTTAATTTAAGCCGTGACGCCCTTGATCAAGTTAAAGCGTGACGCCGTCAGAATTTACATGCTATTTTCACTGGCTTATCATGAGTAAATTTCACATCCACTTTTTCTTGCTAAGGCATGACGCCGTCTAGAGTAAATTGTGACGCCGTCAAAGGTAACTTTTAGCCGATTTTTGAGACTTTGTCGTTTTCTTCACTTTTATGCTCCAAAAACGTCCAAAATGCTTCCTTTTCCAGATTTCTTCTCAAAAGTACCTAAAATGACAAAAGGAACGATTTAGGGCGATATTTGATCAAATAAATACGATTTAGGGCTTAAATGACCCCTTAAAAGCGGTACACTTTTCGCCTCATCAAATACCCTTACACTTGAGATTTGCTTGTCCTCAAGCAAATGCGCTTTTATTCTAATCAAAATACAAGTTAGGGGTCATTTAATGCAAACATAAAAGTAATTACAACAAATAATCGTTCCACTTCAATCATAATAAGCACGGAGATTACATACTAGCACCTCACAAGTAGTGTTTAGATACTCACATCTCTCAAGTGTCATCAAAATAAATCTCATAAATGAAAACGGATAATATCTCTCACTACCTGTCATAGCAAATAGATTACCATAGGCTTGGGAAAGGATCGAAAACCTCCTCCACTAGGCGTAAGCACCAAAGATAAACTATCAAAGAGGGCTTTTAAATGGGTTATAACGTTAGGTGTAGGGAAAAGGAAAACACGGTTTGGTTGGATAAGGGATATTTTACTGGTGGCTAGTTAAAAATCTTGATCAATTACATGTACTATACAATGTTGCTAAGCCAATACTAGACTCGATCTTAAGCTAATGAAAGAAAGTAACAAAACATAACAAAAACATAAAATAAAATACAATGAAACGGGATGGTAGTCCGTATGTTTTTTCTACTTTTTCTTTTTCTCATTTTTTTGTATTTTTCTTGATTTTTCGATTTTTTTTTTTTTTTTTTTTTTTTTTTTTTTTTTTTTTTTTTTGCATACACTTTTGCCCTACCATCCAACATAATACATCATAGGGGCATTTCATTCCCCTTACACTTGAACTTTTACATAACTTTACAAATAACTATTCTAATGACTCGAATTAAGATAATTGAAAAACTTGGAGTACTTTTAAAACATTTAGCACATATGGGGGTAATAAATGTTGTTCTTCCCCATTACTCCATTACACTAGTACTTTACCCATGAGCCCCAATCGTCCCAAAACAATATGTAAAAGGATATGACTCGACTTAGCAACCATGTAATCAACTAGATAATTAACTTGGGTTTAAACAAATGTTGTAACAATAATGCACTAAAGATGAGTGCATACAAGGTAGGCTAAGGCGATTTGGGTGTACATTTTAGTGGGGTGTAACAAATTCTTCCTTTAAGTAAAATGCTTAAAGGTCGAAACGAAAAGATAGGCTCTGAGGGGTGTACTAGGGGTATCGTGTACTAAAAATGAGTACAACGCAAAGGGTGTGGGAGAATTATTTGACCAATGTAGCCAAAGTAATTATAACAAAAACACAGGTGTAAAACAATGGGTTAATCATAATGCCTCTTATCATGTAGTAAATCTAACTACACGAATGTAGTCTCACTTGTGGCCTTGGAATGGTCCTAACGCAAGTTCTAGAATCTAAGTGCTACCGGTACACACATCATAGCATAAATGCTTTTCCTACCAATTCTAGGGGTGAACCTCACATATTTGGGGGTGGAAAATTTTTTAGTGGTACGGTTTTTTGTGCTAGTCATATAACTTCTATCCGTGAGACGCTCATTAAGATCAAAGTTTCACTCCTAAGTGTTGTAAAAAATTTTAAATTTGGCACTAAAATTACCCTAACAGGTATTTATCTCAGTTTTATTACACATCTATTATTAAACAAACAAAAATCAAGCGCAATGGCATTCTCTAAAATCGTACTTTTACCCCTCCCCCCCCTTACACTTAAGATGAACATTGTCCCCAATGTTCAAATAACAAGATGTAAAAGTAAATAAGGTAAAAGAATGAAATCAAATACTCCCCTGATTCGCTCGGTGGATAATGAAATTACACGGTTAAATCTTCTTCCAAGGTGAATGTTGAAGCTCCATGACTAATGCATCGCCATAAGCTTGATCCAATAAACATCTCCTTGTCCAAAATAACCTGTTAAACCTGAGAAAACAAACACGAAAACCTGCATAACATCGGCGGGATAAATCTATATATAAGGATATAATGCTTGTGGAATGATAACTTTGCAGATTCCTGGAGATTATAAGTTGGAGATTTTAGTAAAAACTTTTTATGAAAACAAAACTTTCAAAAATTTCTGAAAATTAAATCTGACGCCGTCAGGTTATAAACCTTGACGCCGTCAGAAATGACCTGACAAAAATTTTCATTTTAAGTTTCCGGAAAATTTCTGGAAAAACCTTTACCTTACTTCCTGGAAATCCTGCAAAACATCATTATGACTCGATACAAGCATTTGACTCAAACAAATACGAATATGTATGCTAATTTATTATTATTACGATTCATGTTCATTTGTGTTCTAATAAACCGATTTAGATTTCCCTTACACTTAACTTTTGCAAAATACCTTTATATGTAGTTAAGACGAAGTTAAAAACAAAATAAAGCATTTTCACAAATTACTTTTGAACATGAATCAATACTAATAAAAATTAAACACACATACGGAAAATAAAATCAAACAAGCAAATAAATAAACACACAAAGCAAATAAAACAAATAAAGCTTGGGTTGCCTCCCAAGAAGCGCTTTTCTTTATTAACGAGTCTTGTAGCTAGACTCAAAGTCACGCTACCCTATGTAAGTGAGCTCGTCATCAAGGACGTCTTTAGGGTTAAGCTTGGATTGAAGTTTCCTATTGGTCCGCTTAGTACGATATATCTTTTCAAACTTCTCTCCATCCGGGTCATACAATGTCATCTTAATATGCCATGACCCATCTCTATCTTTGGGTGGTTTATCCCAATTCCACTTATGATCATCTTCCTCACAAATCCACTTATTCATTCCTAGGTTAATTGGCAAAACTCCTAGGAAATCAATCATCTTTCTAAAAACTAGAGAATCTTCAAATGGATCCAATTCGGTGTCCCTAGCCAAGAGTTGCTCCACCGAATGCGTTCGGTTAGCAAAGTCCTCTTCTAGGTAAAATGGGCGTTGGGGTCCTATGAAGTCTCTATCAATCCAAGGTCCATATCTAGATGGTCTCCTATTTGATTCTAGCCAATGTGGTGTTGGTTCCTCACTAGTATCATAGGCATGTTTCTTAACATCATAGACTGACCAAGTATCTCCTTCTCCTACCGCTATCTTGGATTCCTTACAATCAATCATAGCACTAGCGGTCGCCAAAAATCCTCTACCTATCAACTAGGGGCATGTAGGGTCGCTAACCATATCAAGGACGTGGAAATCGGCTAAAATGGTTAGTTTTCCAATGTGCACTAACACGTCCTTAACTACTCCAACCGGGTAAGCAACACTCCCATCCGCTAAACCTATTATCACCTCGGTTTCTTCAAGTTTTCCAAGTTTTAGAGAGGTGTAGAGAGGTAACGGAAGTAGGTTAAGGCTTGATCCAAGATCGGCTAATGTGTCATAAGCCTCCGAATTACCGATCTTGCAAGGTAGAACAAATAAGCCCGGATCATCTAACTTCTTAGGTAGCTTGTTATGAACAAAGGCGGTCCCTTTTTCGCCTAACTTGAGCTTCTTCTCATCCAACTCATCAACAACCGGACTTTCAAGGTGGAGCTCCTTGAATTCTTCGTCAAGGTTTTGAGTGGGAGGTGTTTCAACTATGTTGTTGACCAATTTGGATGTCATAACTTCTTGGTCATTTGGAACGACTTGGGCTTGTTTGAAACACGTGCTCATGGAATTGACCGAATAATATTGTGGACAAGAACTAGGGGACGAAACCGATGAAATAGCGTTGACGTTTAGTTTCGGGTTCTTGACCGTGTTGCTAGGGAGTGCTCCCATTTCTCGGTCATTGAGGGCTTTCAACAAGGTGTCAATCTTATCGGTCATCTCGCTTTGTTTTTGTTTGAAATCGGTTTCAAACTTGGCTAAACGAGCTTCTTGAGATGCCATAAATTGAGACATCAATCCTTAAAAGTTATCGGTACTACCATTGCCGGAAGGATTGTTGTTGAAAGTACGGTTCGAGTTGGAACCGCTTGATTGGAAACGATTAGGTGGGTTGGAAGAATTGGTTTATTGCGTGTTTTGGTTTTGTTTCCACCTAAGGTTCGGGTGATTTTTCCATGAGGGATTGTATGAATCACCGTAATGGTTTGGCTCGGGTTTGAAAGTGTACCACTTGTCTCCCGCTCCGTCGGTACGCGAGGATGCGTAGTCCACAAAAGCTTGTTTGGGGAGTTCCATGCAATCACGAGTGTCGTGGGGACCACTACATAATTCACATGAAGAAGTGATTTTGTTCACTTGGCTTGAAGGTGTAGGAGCCTCGTAGGATTTCATGAGAAACTTGACTTGGTCTTCAAGTTCTATGATCCTACGGTCAGAAGTGCTTGAATTGTTCGAAGGCAAAGATATTGCCTTGACCGTTTTATTCAAATCACGGGGATCACTCCAACTTTCGTTGTCATAAAGAGCAAGATCCTCTAGGAGAGCCCATGATTGTTCCGCACTTAGATCACGTAGCTTACCACCAGCCGCTTGGTCAATGGTTTGCCTCGTGGAGAGATTGATATGGTCATAGAAGATTTGGACTTGGAGCCAAAGTTCTATGCCATGGTGAGGGACTTTTTGGAGTAAGTCCTTGAATCGAGTCCATGCCTCGTAGAGAGTTTCGCCTTGACGTTGTTGAAACATCAAGATATCATTCCTTAGCTTGGTAGTTCTTCCCGGTGGGAAAAACTGAGCAAGGAAACGAGTGGTGAGATCATCCCAAGAGGTAATGGATCCTGCGGGTTGACGTTCTAGCCACTGACTAGCTTGGTCCCGCAAAGAGAATTGGAAGAGACGCAATTGGGTCGTCTCTCGAGTGGCAACATCAAGGTCTATAGAATCAACGATTTTAAGAAAGTCCTTGAGATGTTGATTAGGATCTTCAGAACGAAGTCCATGGAATGCGCATCCGCTTTGCACCAACCGGATGGTGTCGGATCGCAAGGGTGTGATATTGGCTCCTTGAGTGAGCGCAATGGTGTTTCGATAGCCATGGTGGCTAGGACGGGAATACTCTCCTAAAGTACGGGCTCTAGGAGGTGGTGGTGGTTGTTGTGGTGGTGGGTTGTGGGGGTTAAGGATATTACCATCTTCCATGATGTCGGATGGTATGGTTACGAACAAAGACACGAAGAAAATAGATAGACTAAAGAAAATCTAGAAAAATAAAATAAAAATCTCACTAGAAAGGAATCTAGTAAGTAGACCTAATAGAAATAAAAATTCAACCTAAACAATAACTATTCCCCGGCAGCGGCGCCAAAAACTTGATGCGTGGGTTTTGCAACCTTACAACAGGTTTTACCTCTCGAGGGATCTCAAGAGGCTTACAACCCCACCAGGCAGTGTACCTGACCGATGTAGTATAGTGTAGTGGTAAGTACGGGGGATTGATCGTTCTCCACAGGGAATAGTGTTCGTTAGGTATGAAAAAACTACTCTAATAGGTCTAAAGGTTGAGGAAGATTCTTTTTTATGTTTTTATATTTTTATGAAAGCAAGTAAAATCTCGGTTTTGAAAGAGTGGGCGGAATTAGTTGCTAGTCAACTAACCCAAAATTACTACGGATGCAAATAAAATAAATAACTGAAAATAAAATGTGGTGAGAAACTTATGTGTAGAGAAATGTGTTTACTTAGATTTCCTTACTCCCTAACTATCTTTTACCGGTTAATTAGTGTGTATTAGTCGCGTGGATGACGGGTGTATTCCTTAATACCATTCGTGGGGTGGCGTACTTACTTCCCCAACTCTACAAGCTCCTACTTCACTCCTATGTCGAGCCGGCTAGGAAGCTCCTAACATGGGATCACTAGAATTCGCTTGTGCATTAAATACAACCATAAAAACCTTTAGTACGCATTTGGTTCATGTTTCTTAAGACGTTCAAGCAAGTTACCGAATAGGAAGTTAGCCAGTTTTCTTAAGCCTAACATAGATAAACAATCATCCAATACAACTAACAACACACTAATAACCAATAATCAATAGCTAAGTTTCATTAGATCTAAGCAAACACAAGATAAATTTAGCCTAACATGTTAATCAAAAGACAAGAATAAGATAAAATCAAACAACACATAGACATATTGAATGATTAATTGATAACTTATCTTCAATGTAACATGGAAGATCTCAAGGCAAAAAGCCTTGAAAAAGAAGCTGAATTCGTCTTAGGGTTTTCTCCCAAAATTCCACACACTAAGCTCTCCCTAATGACAAAAAATTAGAAAACTATATATAGACTTTTGGATCTGACGGCGTCACCTTATGGATTGTGACGCCGTCACCTCGCCGCTTCTAGGGTTCCCGGATGACCTTCTTGACGCCGTCCCTCTTTAGCTCTTCAAAAATCCATTCTGGCTTATCAAGGCTTGACGCCGTCGAACCTTGAACGTGACGCCGTCCCCTTTTAATTTAAGCCGTGACGCCCTTGATCAAGTTAAAGCGTGACGCCGTCAGAATTTACATGCTATTTTCACTGGCTTATCATGAGTAAATTTCACGTCCACTTTTTCTTGCCAAGGCATGACGCCGTCTAGAGTAAATTGTGACGCCGTCAAAGGTAACTTTTAGCCGATTTTTGAGACTTTGTCGTTTTCTTCACTTTTATGCTCCAAAAACGTCCAAAATGCTTCCTTTTCCAGATTTCTTCTCAAAAGTACCTAAAATGACAAAAGGAACGATTTAGGGCGATATTTGATCAAATAAATACGATTTAGGGCTTAAATGACCCCTTAAAAGCGGTACACTTTTCGCCTCATCAGTTTACATTGCCCAATTTGCACATTTGCATTAATACCCTCATATTTTCGATTATCTTGGTTTAACTGTACATGTGTAAGCATCCTCATATTTTCATTTATCTTGGTTTAACTTTACATGGGTATGCATTTGATGTTTATTAGATCGAAAATAAAGAGATTGAAGCGGATGAAGAACCCCCCCGTGATGTAATGTGGGTGAAAGGAAGGGTAAACAAAGACGGCGAATACCCAAATGATGATATTAAATCAAAGGGAGATGAACTTGTAAGTTTGACTGCTAATTCTATTATTATGCTTATATAGCAGCAACATTTAACTGTGTACTAGCAGTAGTAGCTTGTATACCAGCAGTTACTCTAACAGCATCAAGAAGACTTTTAATCCCAACATTTCCTATATTTTTTGTGCAGAAAGAAGCTGATGACAAGATCAAGGAAGGAACATCGGGTTTTGATGATGGCACTGATGCCATGACATTTGTATTTGGTAAGGAAAAGGGCGGTTATGCCAGAGGAGTGGGAGGTGCAGTAACATACAAAGAGTATTTTGGCCTTCCTCGAAGAAAACAAGAAGCCAATGAAAAAATTGCCTTACTTCAAACTCAACTGGATAATGAGTGTTGGATCGATTATACTCTGACCAAACTAACTTGTAGCTTGTCTACGATTTAACAGCTTTGAATAAATTCAAACCTATTAATAGTGAAACACTGATATACTTTGCTAAGTATGCGGAATCTACTTCAACAAAGCTAAGAAGAATTTAATAAACAACTTTGAATATTATTAAAACCTTGAACCTGCTTTCTTATACAGATTCACTAACAAACTCTAAACTCTAATAATCGTATATCACTAATCGACTATATCTTGTCTCTCTAAAACACATATATCTCTAATGCCAACCTAGGGATCCTTTTATAAGCACAAGGAAAACCCTAGTCGGTTTACAATACTTGAACGACAAGTAAATTCTAATTATAACTCTAATCTAATACGAATATTCTAGAATTACACATTAGTCCTTAAACTTATTTGCATGGCAGTCCTTTAACGAGCAGCAGTACTTTCATTGAATAGCAGTACTTTGACTTGAGTAGCAGTACTTTGACTTTTATAGCCCAACAATCCTCCCCTAACTTGAATTCTACTTGCTTGATTTCAAGTTTCTTTGTATTTCTTTAACTTCAACACTTTATCTTCAAAGAAAGATTGTTTCTTCAAATCTGACTCGTTATGTTGTCATCATCAATGCAAACAGTATCTTCAATCTTTATCAGCAACAATTCTTTTCAGCATCAGATCTTTTCAGCAACTCAGCATCATATTGGCAATATGTACATCAGATCTTAAAAGTTTCATACTATTCTCATCACTTCCAGGTGTGTTAACTCCTGTGAGAGGTGAATCATTGAAAACTTAATGGATTTTGATGTCTCTTTACCAAAGCCATTAACTCTGGAGTAGCCAATGTTTAGATTTATGAAAAACCATGGTACATTGATAACCATATGATTTTTAGCAAATCATCAGCTATCAACGGATTTGAGTAGTCTTTACCAAATAGCCGTTTGCTTTTGGACTAGTTAGTTCTTTTAGTACAATCACTACCATGGTGAACTAATTACCATATAATGGTTTTCCACAGCCTTTACCACAAAGCCATTATCTTGTGGGCTAGCCAACTCTTCACTAATATAGATATGGTGAGTTGAAAACCATACAATTTTTAGTAAATTGCCAACTAAAAACGGATTTGATAATCACATCAGAGCCGTACCCTCATGATGAGTCAAACTCTTTCTTGTTTATTAAACATGGTGAGTTGATTACCATTTGTTGTGTAGTACAAGTACTAACACCATGCTGTTGCTTTCAAAACCATTTGTTGCTGTTTAATCTTTGTGCTTCAAAATGTTTTTGCACTTATCAAAAATTACTAATTTTATCAAAAGACTTTACTGGTTTTATGCTGCAAGCAGTACTTTGAGAAAGTACTGTCTGACCAGCAGTACTTTTAAGAAAGTACTTTATTTTTCAAAAGATTTATATAATATTTAAACCATACCAGTAGTTATGCACTAATCTTCAGTTTCTGTAGTCCACTTGATGAATAATTTTATGACCATCAATGCTACTTCATCCTCTAGTTCCACTTCCATTCCATGCTCTAGCATTCTGATCATCAGATCTCTTGTGAGTGGATATCTCTGTTCTGCTAGCATATGAATCATAGTGCCATCTTCTAACTCCAAAACATGTATCCCAACTGATCCAAAGAATCTCCATCTGTTAATCTCCCAGTTGTCTTGATTTTCCCACAAAGCACTGTCCTTAGACTCCTCTGTCTCCCAGATTGTTGTGAGATCTCCTAACAATACCAAACCTACTCCTTGTGGTGGAATATGTTTAAAATAAGTTTGCACGTGGAGATATAACTGAAGCATATCATCTCTATCAATCAGATGTAGAATATCCCACAATGAATTAAACACTCTAAAACTTCCATCTTGTCTATGAAATATTAGATAATCT
This sequence comes from Artemisia tridentata subsp. tridentata, assembly GCA_021014915.2. NCBI lineage: Eukaryota > Viridiplantae > Streptophyta > Magnoliopsida > Asterales > Asteraceae > Artemisia > Artemisia tridentata. The sequence goes on from CP139506.1 coordinate 88,013,623, forward strand.
CCTTCTTTAGATTCTACAACTGAAAAAGTAGATATCTTGGACTTCTTATCAGAATCTTCTTTCAATTTTGGATTATCAAAGTCAACAACTCTAAGATAATTTCTGAGCTCATCAACTGTGTCTGTTCTTAATTCAACAGCTTCCTTGAACTTCTTTGATGGCTGTTCATCAGTGACTCTTTTCCTCTTTGAGCTTCTAGTAGCAGCTCTTTCCTTTCTTTTATCTTCAGGCTTGTCATCTTCAAAAGAAATAATGCCTGCAAGATCTCTTTGAATAGCTTCTCTAACAGCATCATACAGATCCTTCATCTCTGTATATGTCAATCTAACTAAACCTGTGAATCCTTGACCTTTCAAATAAGCCATCATATCATTCCTTTCTCTAGCTTTACTAATTGGCCTTTTTGATTGAACATTCTTCCTTGATTCTTCAGCATCTATCTCTGCTTGTAATATTCTTGCTGCTTCCTCATTTTTGGCAACCTCAATTTGTCTTAACTGTGCCAATGTCATCTTCTTCTTCTTCTTTTCTACCAATATCCCTTTTCCTTTATCTTTTGGATCTATCTCTTGTGTAGGTTGAGAAGAAGTATGATGTTGTTCAACCTCATGAATACTAATACCTCTTTGACTTGACATATTAAGCATGATATCAGCAATTGTTTCATCATCACTGTTAGTATGAGCTATAACTTCTTCCTGAGCTGGTTTAGAAGGACCTACTTCCTCTTGAACTTGATTTGAAGGACCAATATCCTCTTCAAAATCTAAGGTTCTAGGTGTAATCGTGAATTGCCTCTCAGTACCTTGTTGAGTAGTACTTTCTTGAACAGTACTTTCAACATCAGCTCCTTCTAAGTTTATTTCCTCAGTATCACCACTTCTCACATCAACAGTAGCTTCTTCCAAGTTTATTTGCTCTGTTTCATCACTCTTCCTCTCAACAGTATCTTGAGGAATATGTTCAGGTGGTGTCCTCTGAGTATCATCCATAAATCCAGCATCATCTTCATTCAAATCTTGTTTAAAACCAGCATCATCTTCATTCAAATTCTCTAAATTCCTCCCCAATTGGAATGAAGATTGCTTCTTAGACTTTTTCCTCTTTGTAATCTTTGTAGGTATCCTACCACTCTTTTTCTGAGACTTCACCCATAACCTATGGTGTTGAACTAGTGGCCAAACATACCTTTTCAACTTTTGAAACTTTGTCTTTAATTTGTCTATCTTAGCAGCTTGAGCCTCACTCTCCTTCTTCAACCTCTTTAACTCTCTTGTTAAAGCATAATTGTCCAATTCTACCTCCTCTTCTTCAAATTGTTTAGACACATTTGTGGAAGAATCATCAATAGGAGATGGTGGATTATTCATACCTTGGTCTGACTCCTCATGAGTAGGAATGTCGATAGGAGCAGTACCTTCCCTAGTAACTGAATTTGGAGAAGCAGAATGTTGAGAAGCAGTAGGTTGAGGAATACTATCTTCTCTTGAAACTGGAGACTCTTGGCTTGCTGACTCAGAATTTGCTTCTTGCTCTTGCTCTTGCTCTGCATCTCTTACAACTTGTGCAACTCCCAATATATGAGCAGTCAAAGGTGTGTTGGTTCCAGAAAACTTTGCACTTTGTTTAGATAGAAAAGTAAACACCTTTGATAGAAGTTTGACAGTGGGTAGAAAACTTTGAGGTTTAGGGACATCCTCAAGTTGATTGTTCAAGAATAACTGAACAAACCTTGGATACATCAAAAATGGTGAACCATTACCAATATGTGTAAGCATACCATCCAGAATGAGTCTTGAAAAATTGAATCTTCGATCGGTAGCTAAACCCACTAATGCAGATGCAATATTTTGACCAAATTGATCAAAAGAAGTACTCTTGGGACTCAAACAATGAAGTAGAACGTGAATTAGGTACTTCCAATGAGAACAAAACAAAGGCTTTTGAAAAGTAAGCTTCGTCAGAGCGCCTTCATAACCCAAAGCACTTAAAGTGTCCCAAAGCACTTGTTTTTCAAAACGAACAGCCCCTCCTTCATCATCAAACATCAACACATCCCTAATCGTGGCCTCAGTAATCCTAATAGCTCGTCCAGCAACCGTAGCCCTAATCAACGAATCATCTTCTTTCGTTGCAGTAGCCCAAAATTCTTGCATCCAGGGACCAATAACATCAGGGTCAACTAAAATAGAGTAGTTGATGGAAGACCCAGTCAAGAAATCAATGATCGCATGAAAATCAAGATTATCCCTTGTCTTGTCCAAATTAGCGATCATATTATGTTTGCTAACAGTAAGGCGATTAGCCATGATGAGTTGGTAGAGAAGAATTCGCTTTGAATGTGTGTTTTGATATAAAGATTGTGGTGTAAAAGCGAATGAAGGATCTCAAATATGGTAAAAGGCGGGGAAATAGGAGTGAGTTTCTTTAAATAGGATGAAAATAAATCAAAAACTCTTAATAATAAAGTTACCGTTTGGATTAACTTATTATCTCCGCCGTAAGGAATTAATTAACCGTTAGCCCCACAATTTTTGACCGTTGGAACAGTACGTCCACGTAAGCAGTACGTTGAAGCAGTACGTTGGTGAAGCAGTACTTTAGGCAATAAAGCAGTACGTTCCATCTTGTTATCCACAATCAATATGCCAACTAAAACCAAGAACTTGTAAAAGGTGCATGCTTAAGTTCTAACTAATAGCTAATGTTGCCTCCCCTCAAATACAACATATAGGCTAAACTAAATCACTAATAACCAATACTGTTATTAAGACTGAATAGAAAGTATTCTAACTAATACTAAAGCCTCCCCTCAAATGTAGCCTAGTAGTTAATCATCCCAATGCTCACAACTAAGTGGTTGAATCTTGAAACATCAAATCCCTTAGTGAGTAGATCAGCTACATTATCATCTGTGTGAACCTTAAACACATTTATAAGCCTGTGCTCATAACAATCCCGAATAAAATGATGCCTAATCTGAATATGCTTGGTCTTGGAGTGATAAACAGGATTCTTCACAATGCAGATGGTACTCTCATTATCAATGTTGATAGGAGTATTCTTGAAATTGAATCCATAATCCAAGAGTTGATTTTGCATCCACAGAACTTGTCCACAACAGCTTGCAGCAGCAACATATTCTGCTTCAGTTGAGGAGGTTGCAGCAATGGTTTGCTTCTTACATTGCCAGGAGACTAATCTTCTTCCAAGATATTGACATCCTCCTGAGGTTGATCTTCTATCATAGTTATCCCCTGCATAGTCACTATCTGAAAAGGCTTTTAAGTGAAAAGGTGACTCCTTAGGATACCATAATCCTAACTTTGGTTGATGCTTGAGATATCTAAAAATTCTCTTGACTGCATACATATGGGAAACCTTGGGTGTAACCTGAAATCTTGCACATAAGCAAACAGCAAACATGATGTCAGGTCTGGATGCAGTTAAGTACATAAGACAACCAATCATAGATCTGTAGAGCTTGACATCCACAGCTTGTCCATCTTCATCCTTGCCTAGAGGTTTATTCTTATCAATGGGTGTGGTGGCAGGCCTGAGATTTGGAAGATCAAATCTTTTAAGTATGTCTGCAACATACTTTTCTTGGTTAATGAAGATTCCATCTCTTGTTTGTCGAACTTGAAGTCCCAAAAAGAAGGTTAATTCTCCCATAGAACTCATTTGAAACTCCTTCTGCATAAGATCTTCAAATTCTGTCACCATAGACTTCTTTGTAGCTCCAAATATAATATCATCCACATATACTTGGACTAACATAATATCTTTCTTATCCCTCTTGATGAACAAAGTCTTATCAATTGCTCCTCTCCTATAACCATGTTGTAATAGAAAATTTGAGAGTCTCTCATACCAAGCTCTGGGAGCTTGATGAAGGCCATATAATGCCTTGATCACTTTGTAGACTTTGTTTGGATGTGCAGGATCTTCAAAACCAGGAGGTTGTTTAACATAAACTTCCTCAGAAATTGTGCCATAAAGAAAAGCACTTTTTACATCCATTTGGTAGACAGGAAATCCCATGTATGATGCAAAGGCAAGAAATAACCTTATTGCCTCTATCCTTGCAACAGGAGCAAATACTTCATCATAATCCACCCCTTCTTCTTGGCGATATCCTTGTGCAACCAATCTAGCTTTATTTTTGATAACATTCCCTCTTTCATCTCTTTTGATTCTAAAAACCATCTTGTACCAATGACTCTTTTGCCATCTGGTAAATCACATAATACCCAGACTTCTTGAAGCTTAAATTGTAGAAGTTCCTCTTGCATGGCTTCAACCCAACTTTCATCTGCTAAAGCTTGAGCTACCTTTTTGGGTTCTTCTTGAGATAAAAAGCAAGCAAACAGGCATGTTTGTTGATCCTTGTGATTCATCCTGTTTTGTTTGTAAACAAAGCTAAGTAAAGCAGTATGTTGCTTAGAAAGGCCTTTAACTTTGTTCCTTGTAACCACTCCTGAAGAGGGTGATCCAATAATATTACTTTGAGGATGAGCTTTATGAACTCTCAATGTAGGAGTTGGTGGTACTGAAAGAGCAGACTCTAAGTTAGTAAAATCAATTCCTTCATTGGAGAAAATACCCTCTGGATTAAGCTCATCATCAACTTCTTCTAATCCAGGAATGTTAGCATTAACTAAATCATCATCATCAACATTGGAATCATCAGCATTGTTCCAATTTGATTGCTCTAATACATCAGAAGTACTGTCAAATGGATCAGCAGTACTTTGATCTAAAGTACTGTGGGCAGTATCTTGAAAGTTACTCTTTTTCTTTGCAGCCTCATAAGCTTGTCTTTGTTCATCTTCATAGGATTGTGCTATAGTTTCTTGAAACAGCATCCTATTAAGCTCATCTTGTATGGCTTGATCTTCATCAGATACTATATGAGATGGCTGAGCAGTAGTTTGTTCTTCAACAGTAACTTCAGGTTCTTTGTCAGGAACTTCTTCTGGTGTACCATTAACTCCATGAACAATGTACTGTGAATCATCTTCTTTGGAATTAGCCTGATTCTCTTCTCGAACAGGGACATAATTCATAGATGGTGTGAATTTGAGATCAAGATCAAACATCCAATCAGGACCTTTACCTTTCTGAGTTTCCTTATCTTCCAAAAATTCAACATGAAGACAATCTTGTACCTTTCTGGTATTCCTGTTATAAACTCTAAATCCTTTGCTATTTATACAATAACCTAATAAATATCCTTCTTCTGACTTACCATCAAATTTTCCAAGAGAATCAATGGTATTAAGAATAGTCAGAGAGCAACCAAAAGGTTTTAGAAAACGAATATTTGGTTTCTTTCTCATGAGTAACTCATAAGGTGTCTTCATCTGAGGTTTAGTTACTGAAACTCTATTCAACACATAGCAAGCAGTACTTATAGCTTCAGCCCAAAAGAGAATAGGTAATTTGGAATCTGCAAGCATTGTTCTAGCTGCTTCTATCAAAGTCCTGTTCTTTCTTTCTGCAACACCATTTTGCTGTGGTGTTCTAGCAATACTAAACTCTCTCTTGATCCCTTTCTTGGCACAGAATTCATCCATATGCTTGTTCTTGAATTCTGTTCCATTATCACATCTAATACCTCTTACCTTGAGTCTTAATTGATTTTCAAGGGCTACAATCAGGTCATGAATAGCATCAAAGGTTTCATCTTTAAATCCCAAGAAAAAGACCCAACTAAATCTGCTACAATCATCTGTCACAACCAAGCAGTACTTCTTCTTGTTTAAACTCTCTACTGAAACTGGTCCAAACAGATCCATGTGTAGCAACTCCAAAGGTTCTCTAATATCTCTTTCCCCAAGCTTCTTACATGAAGCTTTATGTTGTTTACCCTTCTTGCAAGCCAAACATGAATGATCAGCCTTGAATGTTTTGGAAGGTAAACCTTTAACTAAATTTCCTTTGACCAGCTTGTTGATGTTCTTAAAATTAACATGACCTAATCTTCTGTGCCACAGATGTGCTTCTTCCAATGATGCCTTTGCTACTAAACATGTTGCTCTTCCAGCAGAGTTGAGACTCTTTAAGTCTAAACTGTATACATCATTGGTTCTTGGTACTCTCAATGTTACCAAATGATCATCAACAAATTTGAACTCAGGTGAGAGAATGAGACATTCTGTATCAGTAAACAGAATTGGATACTTCTTGTCACAAATTTGAGATACTGACAATAGGTTGAATTTGAGCTCCTTTACATATCTAACATTCTCAAAATCAATACATCCAGCCTTGATTGTTCCTTTGCCAGTGATTCTTCCTCCATCAGGATCATTACCAAATGCAACTCTTCCTCCATAATATGCCTTAAAGTCTGACAGGATCTCCTTGTCCCCTGTCATGCTGCCAGAGCAACCACTATCAACAATAATATGATCTTTAAGCTCCTCCTCTGGGTTGCCCTGCACATTAAAGAAAAAGGTTAGTTTCTTTTAGGAACCCAAGCCATTACTGACTTGTGTTCCCCTTGTGGAGTGACATACTTGAATTCCTTCAGTATGTAATCTCCACTGGTTTTAAAGGCATGGTCAATGATTATTTGAGTTGGTCCCATGTCCAGTGTTGCAATATCAACAACACTCCCTGTTTCACCCTTATCTGATGAAAGTACTTCTTGTTCCCCATCAGTACTTTCTTTCTTAACCCAATTTCGTTTGACCTTAGGTTTCTCTGAGCTAGGTACTCTGCTTGAGGTGGAAAATTTTTTATATGAATTGAATCTCTTAGGTCTTCTATGTGAAAAAGTATGAGCAGTACCATGAGTGGGTGAAAACTTATCAGTCCTTGGTGAAGGTACTTCTTGAGACTTATCAGATTGTGAAGGTACTGGTGATTTGGAAAACATTCTTTTCTGGTGAGGGTACCTATAGTCTTTTGAGAAGTTACTATGGTTGACCCTATTTGAGTGATTCCAAACTGGTCTAGTCTCTCTTGGCTTATGGGTGGGAGGACTATTCTTTGGAAACTGACTTAAGTATTCTGAGTGAAAGTCACAGTGCTTAATCAGGTGATCAGGACTATAGCATACATAACATAACTTTCTCTCCATATTCCCAAATCCTCTTCTATGATTAAAAGGTTTCCTGTAGTAGGCAGTATTTTGAAAAGTTCCTCTTGGAGGTACTGCTGAATGTCCAGCAGTACTTTGAAAAGTTTTTGGAGGTACTGCTTGTTTTTGAAAGGCTGTAGGAAACTTTTGATCATTACCCCTTTGAAAATCATTCTTAGGTTTCTCAGAACTAATTCTACCATTAAGCTTCTTCCTAAACTCTAGGTTGTCTACACCATAACGAGAAACATCTGTCCTAACAGGTTGAAACTGACCAGTAGGTGGAGGAACTGAGTGATACTCCTTATCTTTCTTAAACTCAGGAGGTGATTCACTAATTGGTTCCTCATTCCTAGATGTGTTTTCTTCTGAGCTTGTAAGGTCATCATCACTAGGTGGAATCTCTTCCTTAGCACTAGGTGGAGTTTCTTCCTTATCACTAGGTGAGGTCTCATCTGAACTACTAGCTTCACCATAACCTAGTCCAGCTCTACTGTTTATGACTCTTTGTTTCTCAACAAATTGAACATGTGATAGACCAGCCTGTTTAATACTACCAAGTCTTTCTAACAAAGTATCTCTTTCCTTAGTAATCTTTTCTAATTCAGACACCTTACATCCTAACTTCCATTCACTTAATTTCAATTGATAATCTTGTTGCTCATATTTTTCTGCCCAAGCTATTTCATTATTTTCATGTGTTAAAATTTTGGCTTCCATTGACTCTAAAGTTAATTGATAACCAGCTACCTCAGACCTAGCTGTTCTACAATTATCTCTTTCAGTCACATAATCTTTAAGCAACTTTTGATAAACATCATTACACTTAGAGCATACCTCAGAGACATTGGATGAACTTGGTGAAGTGGCTACCATAGCAATCTGAACAGGTTCATCTTCATCCTCCATGCTCCAGTCAAAGCTTCCAAGACCATCTCTTGATTCCAAAGCAGCATATCCAGGTTCCTCATCAAAAGCTGTGCCCCAATCAAACTCTTCCATTGCAACCATAGAATATGTTACAGGTTCATCATCAAATTCAGCACTCCAGTCAATTTCTGCTAAATTTTCTTGAGCCACCAAAGCTTTTGGTTGTGATTCAGTAATAGGAACCTCCTTTCTTTCAACCTTGGGTTGTTCAATCATCCTGTTTGCCTGATATTTTGCAAACTTGCATTCCCTTGCAAAGTGTCCAAGCTTTTGACAATTGAAACATTCAATCTTAGATTTGTCAAAAGTGATACCTTGTTTAGCTTTGAAATCAATTCCCCTTCCTGTCTTGTTCATGAACTTCTTGATCCTAGCAGTGATCATAGCTACTTGCCATCTTATGTCAATCTCTTCTAAAGCATCTTCTTCAATCTGCAACAAGTCTTCTTGATAGGTAACAGGTAAAGTGGCTTGTTGTGCAAAGAAGGAACATACAATTTCATCAGAATTGGTGGTGTTAGTTGGTGATGGGTTGGGGGTAGTAGAGATTGTGCAAACATGCTGTGAATCACCAACAGTACTTTGAGAAGGATAAGCAGTACTTTTAGTGGAAGTACTGCTTCTGTTTTCAGACGATACAAAAGCTATGTTGTGAGTTTTCTGAGAACTATGACCATTCATCTCTTGCTCATACACTTTCAGATTGTTATAGAGATCATCAAAGTCCATAGACTCCAATCCAGGTTGTCCTCTGATCATAGTAGCAACCACATGCCAGACAGATGGCAAACTCCTTAAGAACTTCAAATTTGCATCTTCAACAGATACCTCTGCTCCATATAGTTCTAGCATACTAAGTAGATTTTGGAATCTGTCATAGGCAGCATCAAGACTTTCTCTTTCACCAACAGTGAAGGTTTCAAATTGCTGCTTCAATAAGTTTCTATGCATCTTCTTTGAAGCATCATTACCTCCAAATCTTGTTTTGATCGCAGCCCATAATTGTTTTGCATCCTTAGCATCATGGAACTTCAGTAGGTGACCATCAGGAATAGCAGACAACAGTATGTTGAGAGCCTTATCTTGATTTCTCTTTGTAGCAGCTGGTAAGGGTGGTTGAGGTGGTTTGGGTTGTCCTTCAATTTGTAGAGGTTCATCAAGAACAACATTACCATTGACAATTACATCCCATAGAGCATGGTCAGTAATAGCAAGGTACTGTCTCATCTTCATGCTCCAGAGATCATATTCTCCCTTCTTGATGATAGGAATTCTAAGTGAGGTGATGGATGGGATAGGTGCAGCTTCAGTCGACATTGTTAAGGGTTTGTTGATAAATCGGTTTTAAGGGTTTCTTCTTAATCAGAGTCTCCACACAAGCTCTGATACCACTTGTTGGATCGATTATACTCTGACCAAACTAACTTGTAGCTTGTCTACGATTTAACAGCTTTGAATAAATTCAAACCTATTAATAGTGAAACACTGATATACTTTGCTAAGTATGCGGAATCTACTTCAACAAAGCTAAGAAGAATTTAATAAACAACTTTGAATATTATTAAAACCTTGAACCTGCTTTCTTATACAGATTCACTAACAAACTCTAAACTCTAATAATCGTATATCACTAATCGACTATATCTTGTCTCTCTAAAACACATATATCTCTAATGCCAACCTAGGGATCCTTTTATAAGCACAAGGAAAACCCTAGTCGGTTTACAATACTTGAACGACAAGTAAATTCTAATTATAACTCTAATCTAATACGAATATTCTAGAATTACACATTAGTCCTTAAACTTATTTGCATGGCAGTCCTTTAACGAGCAGCAGTACTTTCATTGAATAGCAGTACTTTGACTTGAGTAGCAGTACTTTGACTTTTATAGCCCAACAATGAGAGACGCGAGCGTGAAGAAAAAGATAAATTGATCAAGAAATTGTCCGCCGAGATGACCGAAAAAGATGTGCAGGTCAATAAATTATCCGGTGAGGTGGAAAACACAAATATAATGCTTTCTCAAATTCTGCAACAGTTGAATGATAAAGGGATGAATATAACTCTGCCAACTGAACCATCGCCAATAGCCTCAGTTGTAAGCCATTTTTTATGTTGTTAACAATTTCATTTTCTAATGCTAACACCACTGATGCTAATGATACTAGGCATTGAACATAAACTGATGAGTGACTGTATTTCTTAATTTATATTGCAGGTGACTCCAATGGCCATTGACAATATTGCAGGTGACTCCAATGGCACTCAGACAAGTGGTGTTGTAAGTCCTAAAGATGCGGGAATTGAGGAGAAATCCAATGGCCTTGAAACTTCTAAAAAGGTAACGGAAACAATGGTAAGTATAGTAATAAAAGATCGCCCTTTGATTTTTGAATTTTACATACATGATCGACTAATGTACCGTGTTTTATATATACGTATAGGAACCTGCTGCTAAAACTGTCAGGCCTAAGCATAACCTTAAGTCACGACGAAACGGGTCTCCAGATTCCCAATCGCTACAAAATGTGTCGTCTCCAACACAACCACTGCCAACAGTATGTATTTCAACATGTTTCTTGTTACTCTTTTGTTTAAATAATGTAACGTGTTTTATATATACATATAGGAACTTGCTAAAACTGTCGGACCCAATTAGCCAAAGCAAAAGAAGCGACGAAACGGGTCTCCAGATTCCCAATCGCAACAAGATGTGTCTCTAACACAAGCACTGCCAACAGTATGTATTTCAACATGTTTCTTGTTATTCTTTTGTTTAAATAATTTCTGATATATACATGCAAATTTTTTTTTTTGTAGACACTTAAGTGCAAACTCTGGCACATAAAGAAATCAAATATCGTTGCTTTTGGTACCGTATACCAGTCTCATGGAAAGCAAATGCTGCATAACCTACCACTCCCAAATGATTGCTACAGAGTGTCAATTGATTCATCGTTAGTTGATGCAGCATGCATACCGGACGTAGCAAATAATGGGTTCAAAACAGTTAAGAAAGTCGAAGGTAGTTTCGTTGCATGGCCAAAGGATCAAGTTATTTTTGAAGAGGTGGTACGTACATGTGTTTTTTCAACCTACATATATAATTATTCATATGTAATTCAATGTTTGATAGAAGCGTCTTTTGTTTACTACAGGTTACACCAACAAACCATGTGACTAAATGTGTACCACAAGCACCAACGAAGAAACAATATATATCTGCTAACGACTTAAGGCAAACTGCTAAGGGGGTGAAGGTTCAAAAGTCTTTAGATATTTGATTAATTAAGTACGACATTACAATTGTATATTCTGTCCAGTTATATACATTCGAGTTTAATTCAATTTGAAATTTCTTGTGTTTTTTAATATTGTTTTATATATAATATATATACACATTCCAGCAGCACTAGCATAGTACTAGCAGCAGTAACTCTGCTTCAGCAGGACTACCTTGGACTACCTTAGTACTGCTAGCAGTAGCAACTCTGCTCCAACATTATTGGTCACTCTTTGTTTAATTCGATGTGTGACTAAATAGTACCAAAGGCCACACAAAATAAAAATTCATGTGACCATTGGAAGAACAATGGTCACGCAAAATACACATTTCTTCACTTTAAACAGCATATGGTCACACTTATTAACAACTTTGGCCACTTTATGCTTAATTGTATGTGACTAAATACCCAAAACAAGCATGCTTTGTGTGACTAAATATTATAAAAGGCCACACAAACATAAAATTCAAGTGGCCATTGGATGATCAATAGTCACACAAAATACAAATTTCTTCACTTTAAACAGCATATGGTCACACTTATCAACACTTTTGGCCACTTAATGCTTAATTGTATGTGACTAAATAACCAAAACAAACATGCTTTGTGTGACTAAATATTACAAAAGGCCACACAAACATAAAATTCATGTGGCCATTGGATGATCAATAGTCACACAAAATACACATTTCTTCACTTAAAACAACATATGGTCACACTTATTAACACTTTTGGCCACTTTATGCTTAATTGTATGTGACTAAATACCCAAAACAAACATGCTTTGTGTGACTAAATATTACAAAAGGCCACACAAACTAAGAATTCATGTGACCATTGGATGATCAATAGTCACACAAAATATACATTTCTTCACTTAAAACAGCATATGGTCACACTTATTAACACTTTTGGCCACTTTATGCTTAATTGTATGTGACTAAATACCCAAAACAAACATGCTTTGTGTGACTAAATATTACAAAAGGCCACACAAACTAAGAATTCATGTGACCATTGGATGATCAATAGTCACACAAAATACACATTTCTTCACTTAAAACAGCATATGGTCACACTTATTAACACTTTTGGCCACTTTATGCTTAATTGTATGTGACTAAATACCCAAAGCAAACATGCTTTGTGTGACTAAATATTACAAAAGGCCACACAAACTAAGAATTCATGTGACCATTGGATGATCAATAGTACACATTTCTTCACTTTAAACAGCATATGGTCACACTTATTAACACTTTTGGCCACTGTTTTTTAAATTGTATGTGACTAACTCGAAAAAAAACAACACACGATGTGTGACTAAATCATCACAAACGTCACATTTATTATATTTTCGTGTGGCCATAGGATGGGAAATAGTCACACATACTGATGAATCCAACAAAACTTGTACCTAATTAGTCACACATATTCGGGTTTTGGTCACTCTTTTTCGATGAAAACGGCCACAAACTAAACAATGTGACCATATGATACCTACGGTGGCGCGAATTTTTGTCACACACACCCAAAAAAACGTGTGTGACTATATGCATATAGTCACGCATTTCTAGTGTGACGATAGGCAGAATCTGTACCAGTGTATAGGAACCCCAATGGAGGTAGAACCTTTGAACCAAACACAACTAGAGGATATAGGTTTGAATGCTTATAGTGATCGCAACCTTACTCTTAGTTCTAGGGGATTTCCTATTTTTGATGAACCGGAGCCTCAACCAAAACCGTTACCTAATCTTCCATCTTTAGATGTGAATTTAGGAATTAAAAAAGGTCCCGATCCACCCATCAAACCATGTAGTCCGGGTAATGTTAAGATTAAGGTAGTAGACTCTAGGCCATGTGGAGTGGAAGCTAATATAGGAGTGAACCATGACCTTACATACTTACATCACTCATTCATGATTGATCACAAGAAACATTATGGGTTTAAACCGGGTCTATTGGGTCAAGATGGATTCCCAATTAGGAGTCTCTCGAAGTTGTTAGAAAATGATCCCTTTTTAGGAGAACACTTTAACTCACCCATTGACCAAAGTGAACTAGGTAAGGTTATGATGAAAGGAGCACACCCCTTTGAGCATATAATTCATCCACCAATCTTTCCTCACGTGGCATACTCCTACCGAGCTGGTGTGTATCGCTACTATCACCCGCACTTAACCCTAAGTGTAGGGAAAACCTCCCCTATTTCCGTTAAATAAGGGTAGAGTCAGGCTCGTGACTCGAACAAAAACAAGCGCTTCTTGGGAGGCAACCCAAGCCTTATTTGCTTTGTGTGTTTATTTATTTGTTTGTTTGATTTTATTTGCTTCCGTATGTATGTTTAATTTTTATTATTATTGATTCATGTTCGAAATTAAAATGTGAAAATGCTTTATCTTGTTTTTAACTTCGTCTTAACTACATATAAAGGTATTTTGCAAAAGTTAAGTGTAAGGGAAATCCAAATCGGTTTATTAGAACAAATGAACATGAATCATAACAATATTAAATTAACATACATATTAGTAATTGTTTGAGTCAAATGCTTGTATCGAGTCATAATGATGTTTTGCAGGAATTCCAGGAAGTAAGGTATAGGTTCTTCCAGAAATTTTCCGGAAACTTAACATGAGAATTCTGTCAGATCATTTCTGACGGCGTCAGGCATTACAACCTGACGGCGTCAGGTTTTAATTTTCTGAAATTTTTGAAAGTTTTGGTTTTTCTACCGGAATCATAAAAAGTTTTTATTAAATCTCTAACTTATAAACTCCAGGAATCTGCAAAATAATCATTCCACAAGCATTATATCCTTATATAGATTTATCCCGCCGATGTTATGCAAGTTTTCTTGTTTGTTTTCTCAGGTTTAACAGGTTATTTTGGACAAGGAGATGTATGTGGAATCTAGCTTTTGGCGCTGCTTTAATCTTGAAGATTCAACATTACCTTGGAAGAAGATCTAACCATGTTACCCCTTTATCCACCGAGCGAATCAGTGGAGTATTTGATTTAATTCTTTTACCTAATTACTTTTACATCTTGTTATTTGAACATTGTGGACAATGTTCATCTTAAGTGTAAGGGGGGGGTAAAGTACGATACTTTAGAGAATGCTATTACGCTTGATTTTTCGTTAGTTTAATGGTAAATGTGTAATAAAACTGAGAGAAATACCTGTTAAGGCAATTTTAGTGCCAAATTTAAAATTTTTTACAACATATAGGAGTGAAACTTTGGTCTTAATGAGCGTCTCACGGATAGGAGTTATATGACTAGCACAAAACCGTACCACTAAAAAATTTTCCACCCCCAAATATGTGAGGTTCGCCCCTAGAATTGGTAGGAAAAGCATTTATGTTATGATGTGTGTACCGGTAGCACTTAGATTCTAGAACTTGCGTTAGGACCATTCCGAGGCCAGAAGTGAGACTACATTCATGTAGTTAGATTTACTACACGATAAGAGGCATTAGAATTAACCCATTGTTTTACACCTGTGTTTTTGTTATAATTACATTGGCTACATTGGTCAAGTAATTCTCCCACACCCTTTGCGTTGTACTCATTTTTAGTACACGATACCCCTAGTACACCCCTCAGAGCCTATCTTTTCGTTTCTAACTTTAAGCATTTTACTTAAAGGAAGAATTTGTTTACACCCCACTTAAATGTACACCCAAATCGCCTTAGCCTACCTTGTATGCACTCATTTTTAGTGCATTATTGTGACAACATTTGTTTAAACCACAAGTTAATTATCTAATTGATTACATGGTTGCTAAGTCGAGTCATATCCTTGTACATATTGTTTTGGGACGATTGGGACTCATGGGTAAAGTACTAGTGTAATGGAGTAATGGGGAAGAAGAACATTATTACCCCCATATGTGCTAAATATTTTAAAAGTACTCCAAGTGTGTCGATTATCTTAATTCGAGTCATTAGAATAGTTAATTGTAAAGTTATGTAAAAGTTCAAGTGTAAGGGGAATGCGACGCCCCTATGATGTGTTATTTTGGATGGTAGGGCAAGAGTGTATGCAAAAAAAAAAAAAAAAAAAAAAAAAAAAAAAAAAAAAAAAAAATCAAAAAAATCAAGAAAAATACAAAAAAATGAGAAAAAGAAAAGTAGAAAAAAACATACGGACTACCATCCCGTTTCATTTTATGTTTATTTTATGTTTTTGTTATTTTGTTTTTAGCTTAAGTCGAGTCTAGTCTTGGCTTAGCAACGCCATATTGTACATGTAATTAACCAAGATCTTTAACTCGCCACCAGTAAAATATCCCTTATCCAACAAAACCATGTTTATCATATCCCTATACCTAACGTTATAACCCGTTTAAAAGCCCTCTTTGATAGTTTATCTTAGGTGCTTACGCCTAGTGGAGGAGGTTTTTGATCCTTTCCCAAGCCTATGGTAATCTATTTGCTATGACAGGTAGTGAGAGATATTATTCATTTTCATTTATGAGATATACTTTTATGACACCTGAGAGATGTGAGTATCTAAACACTACTTGTGAGGTGCTAGTGTGTAATCTCCGTGCTTATTATGATTAAAGTGGAACGATTATTTGTTGTAATTACTTTTATATTAGCGTTAAATGACCCCTAACTTGTATTTTGATTAGAATAAAAGCGCATTTGCTTGAGGACAAGCAAATCTCAAGTGTAAAGGTATTTGATGAAGCGAAAAGTGTACCGCTTTT
The DNA here is from genome assembly GCA_021014915.2 of Artemisia tridentata subsp. tridentata. Lineage (NCBI taxonomy): Eukaryota > Viridiplantae > Streptophyta > Magnoliopsida > Asterales > Asteraceae > Artemisia > Artemisia tridentata. Next base: position 88,029,652 of record CP139506.1, read on the forward strand.
AGGGGGTCATTTAAGCCCTAAATCGTATTTATTTGATCAAATATTGCCCTAAATCGTTCCTTTTGTCATTTTAGGTACTTTGGAGAAGAAATCTGGAAAAGGAAGCATTTTGGACCTTTTTGGAGCATAAAAGTGAAGAAAACGACAAAGTCTCCAAAGCTGCTGGAAAAGTACACGTGACGGCATCAAGGATTGCTCCTGACGGCGTCACGGCTTGGCAAAAGAGGTGGATATGACAAATACACGTGACGCGCCAGAAAGTTTTGCAATGGAAGTCTGACGGCGTCACCCTTTAAGGTGATCAAGGCCGTCACGGTTTAAGTTAAAGAGAGACGGCATCAAGCACAATTGTGACGGCGGCAACCCTTGACGCGCCAGAGTGGATTTTGGAGGATTAAAGAGGGATGGCGTCAGGAAGACCATCCGGGAACCCTATCTGCGGCGAGGTGACGGCGTCACCTCCTACAACGTGACGCCGTCAGCCCCTAAATTCTATATATAGTTTTGCAATTTTTAGTCATAGTGTGCAACTTTGTGAGGAGAAACCCTAAGACGAATTTTCTGCCATTTTTAAGGGTTTTATACCCTTGGATCTCCCATGTTTAATTGAAGATAAGTAATCAATTAATCATTCAATATGTCTATGTGTTGTTTGATTATATCTTGTTCTTGTCTTTTAATTAACATGCTAGGGTAGATTTATCTTGTGTTTTGCTTAGATCTAATGAAACCTAACTATTGATTATTAGTTGTTGGTGTGTTATTAATTGTATTGGATGATTGTTTATCGATGTTAGGCTTAAGAAAACTGGCTAACCTCCTATACGGTAACTTGCTTGAACGTCTTAAGAAACATGAACCAATGCGTACTAAGGTTTTTATGGTTGTATTTAATGCATGAGCGAATTCTAGTGATCCCATGTTAGGAGCTTCTTAGCCGGCTCGACATAGGAGTGAAGTAGGAGCTTGTAGAGTTGGGGAAGTACGTACGCCACCCCACGATTGGTATTAAGGAATACACCCGTCATCCACGCAATTAATACACACTAATCAACCGGTAAAAGATAGTTAGGGAGTAAGGAAATCTAAGTAAACACATTTCTCTCCATATAAGTTCCACCACCTTTTTATTTTCAGTCATTTTATTTTATTTGCATTTGTAGTTATTTGGGTTAGTTGACTAGCAACTAATTCCGCCCACTCCTTCAAAACCCGAGATTTTACTTGCTTTCATAAAAAATATAAAAAATACAAAAAGAATCTTCCCTCACCCATAGACCTATTAGAGTAGTTTTTCAATCCTAACGACACTATTCCCCTAGAGAACGATCAATCCCCCGATACTTGCCACTACACTATACTACATCGGTCAGGTACACTGCCTGGTGGGGATTGCAAGCCTCTTGAGATCCCTCGAGAGGTAAAACCTGTTGTAAGGTCGCAAAACCACGCATCAACGATGATGATAAATTACTGTTTGCATTTTCATATATAAAAAAAATGGCGATGATGATAGATAACTGCAGTTGCATAACTGAAACATGTTCCTTCTAGAAGTCGGTACCTTGGCGAGGCAACCTGTCAGTTGCAGCCAGTGTAGTTTGCCGGCTGATTCGCGAAAATCAATGCATAAATATTTCCAAGGAAACACAAGTGAAGTATGTGTAACCCAGGTCGTTATCCCCGATGAAGGATGAATGGAATTTGTGATTCGGTTTGTGATTGTATGGATTGAATGGTGAGAATAATGAGATATTGAGTTTTTAAACTAAAATAAGCAAATTAGAAAAGAAAAATCAAAGACAAAAGGGCAGAATAAGCAAGGGCTATTTAAGCTAATAAGCTATCAAAAGCTATAGGTGCACTTGAAAAAGCTAAACTATACTAAGAATAAGCTGAATGAACCTAGGAAATTAGAATAAGCCATGAAAATAAGCAAATGTGTAACACCCCAACCCGAAAAGGGTAAAGATATCACAATAATGGATTCATATCAGATCAAAACAGAGCATACATCTACAGTAATACAAAAATCTCAAAGGATTACAAATGAAATACTGAATCTACAAGGTTACAATGAAAGCTTTCAAAACTAATTCTAAAACATAATATCTTCTATCCAATTCTAATCCAGAATAGCTACCAAGCCTTCTAAGTCCAGAGGTACACTCTCACTCATTCCCAGCTTCCTACTAAAACCTGCCGCAGGAAAAGAAATGCGGCTGAGCTTCAAAAGCTCAGTGAACAGATATATAGATAACAGAAATGATAACAGATAACAGTACAATGGAAATCAGAAAATACAGATCATACAGAAACAAAATCAAATGAAAGAATAGGAATAAGAAATGGAATATGTGAAACGAAATAAGAATAAGAAATAAATAAGGTTTAAGAATAAAGGGAACAGAAATCTATCACGAGCCCAGATAACAGATAATATCATAACAGTGTAGTCACATAAGTAATCTAGAGGGGATACCTCTCAAGTAACCAGATAATATGAGGGGTGACCTCATATATCAAATCGGAGTGATCAGCTCCCAGATATATGTGAAAGACGTGTATCGCACACACCATCAGTCACCAGAGATATATAAAACAGATAACATAATAACAGATAACAGAAACATATCAGATCTAGGATGCATCCATACGCCCCAGGTGGCCAGAGTCTACCAATACACACCAAATCAGATAAAGTCAGGGACGGGACAGGTCATCACTCTCCTGCCCTAGAGTCATGCCATCGGTGCATCAATGACATGGACATGAAACCCTCATGCCTAGTGATTGGCTCGGATATCAGACTGTGGTCAAGGTCAAATGTCATATAATAAACAGAGTCATATCTAAGGGTTCATGGCAGAAGGGTCATGTCAACAATTCAGAATAAGATAATAAGGTTCGAATCAGAGTTTATCAGATTAAGTTTAATATCAAAGCTTAAGTTCAGATTAAAAGGTTTATTTCCAATAGTCCAAAAGAGTATATCAAAGGTTAATAATTACAAGTTTATAGCAATAATCCATTTCAGAAGTTCCTGTCACAAGTTCATTTAAATCAATCCTTTAATAATGGTTTTCATTGAAATGATCTTACAAAATAGTTTTCATAAAAATGGTCTTCCAAAACTTTTAGTAACTTCCATTTCAAGTGGTATCGCTTCTTTTTAAAATAGCTTTTCTTAAACAGTTTCATATTTAGTTTAATAAAGGTTCAAAATCAATTAGGTTCAGATAAGGATTTAACAGGTTAAGGTTTATACCCAAAAATCAAATCAAAGTTTACAACAGATATACAAGGTTCACAGATCAGATTCAATCAAGATTCACAAATTCAGGGTTCAGAACAAGAGATCAAAACACAAAGGTTCAAGAAAGGTTCAGAACAGAAGAAACACATCAAAGGTTCACAAACAAGTTTACAATCAGAGTTCAGGAAAAAGGTTCAGAATAAAAGAATCATAGCAGAGGTTCAAACAAAAGGTTCAAGACAAACAGATCACAACAAAGATTCACAACAGAAGGGAACATAGCAGTGGTATCGGAAATCCTAATAAAGAAAATGAAAAACTGAAAGAAAAGGGGATGAAAAACCCTTACTGAAAAAGGGCAGAATATATGTACCTTATTAGCAAAGCAGAATAAGCAAAACAGACACAGAACAGAAATCAGGACTTCTCCTTCCTCACACCTAAAGAAGCAGAAGACGGAATTACTACGGATTCTAATTCAGATTATTACTTTTAGTTTATCTTTCCATTTTTAGTAACTTTCTATTTTTACCAGGTTTTCAGAATTAACAGATTTCCATATTTAACCAGATATTGATATTACAGATTTAGTTAAGTCCTTAATTACAGAATATTATGGTATTAAGGTACCTTTTATCAAGTTACAAAATGTTAGGGTTAATTATGGCAGATTTACATAGTTTAGGGTGTTAATTGAAATTTCAACAATTTCAGAGGTATAACATGAAAATACTTCAAGTTACTGATTTAATACACATTTTATTCAGAATGACATCATAATCCCTTTAGTTTCATAATTTTACAGTTTATACCCCTCAAGTTACAATATTTACAAAACAAACCTTATATTTACATAATTCATGATTTAATCCCTCTAATATCCATATTTACCAAACAAGCACATTATTTTACCAAAATTCAGAAAGTCACATCAGAATATTCATATAGTACTATTCAGCCCCTCAGATTTCAGAATTTACACAATTAGTCCTTTAAGTTTACAAAACTTATAAATTAAATCATAATTCCATAATAATTACACATTAGCCCCATACATACTCAAAATTTACAAAAAACACTCTTAATGTTATTATTTACTCAAAATGACTTCAAGTTTCCAGAAATTACATTTTTAGTCCTTCTATTTCATTTAATTGTAAATCGAATTATATGTTATTTAATTAACTAAAATAAATCTCTTAAATACCAAATTTACACATAACACCCTTATGTTATATTTTTAAACTTTAGTACTGATCTTAATAATATTCTAAAAATACCCCACAAGTTTCAGAAATTACAAAACAGCCCCTATACTTTTATTTTTCAAATCATTAATTAACAAAACTATTACAAACCCTAATATTAAATTCCAATCATTACCCCATAATAATGACAAACCTTAAACATCATTAAATGACCAGAATCATACACCAAAAACCCTAACCCTAATTTCTTTCTCTTTTATTTTATTTCTTTTCTTTATTTTCTAAATTAGCGATTAGAACATAAATTCACAAAACATGATCCAAGCCTCAACAATTCGAATTAGTATTTTTATGAGATCATATGTACTATATAGAGTCCAAATAAAATAGATTTCATGCCAAGAAAATTCGTATAGAATTAGTTAGAGTTTTATTACATTTTTAAGGTTTAATTCACAAATAAATTATAGATCATGCATGGTTCGTGTTTATCATTTTATACAGACCATATGTGATGTAGAGGTCATGGGAAAAATACCAGAATGATCTCAAAATGATCGAATGGAAGATGGAAAATTATACCACACGATTTGCTTAAATCGAACAAAAATTCCCCACGAGCACAAACGCGACCAACAAACCTTGTAATCATTTTTCACAAATCATATATGATATAAGGAACTCAGGAAAAATGGAAAACGAATTTATAAAGGGACGTATGAATTAATAGGGAATTATATCTTATGTATGAACAAAATTCGACAACAATGAATTCAGGCCTCTATAATTCGAATGGCTATTTTTCTTGGCTTCCTAGCAATATAATGAACTCAGAAAAATTACTCTTGGACCTCCAGAAATCGTATGGAATGAATGGTGAATTATTTGGTGTTTGTGTTTTCTCGGCTTGATGAAAAAGAAAGAAATAAATGGGATAAAATTATATAGAATAGGAAATCCGGTCTTAGGGGGGGGAATACATAGAAATCGGCCTATATTAGTTAAGGGGATCAGAATTTTGATTAGTTTGATCCTTATCTTAATTTAGTTGTATTTATCTAACTTTTAAATCACTTTTAATTCTACCGAAATTAACAAAAGTAATGTATTTTCGGTTTTTAATTTTTGTAAGGTGCAAGATAATTATTCTGGACATATAAAAATTAGTACAAGACTTGTCTTAATTTTATTTTACCTTATATGTAATTTATTTAACATAATTCGGATTAATTTGGTACTTATAATAGCTTGTAATTAAATTCTTAAGTAGTGAGGACATTTTGGTCATTTTACATGTTATCTGAATTTCAGGTATTACAACTTCTTCCCCACTAACAAAAAAAATTTCGTCCTCGAAATTTGCAGAAAGCAGAACGAAAAGAGAGCAGAAAACAAAACAAAGACATAACAGACTAAGACGAGAATTGAGGTGAAACGAAACAGAAACACAACTGACGGTGAACAGACATATGAAAGATTTGTTTCTCATGACTCGAACTTGTAGATTCCAAAATTGTTTCAGATCCTCAGAACAGACATAACATACTGAATCCAGATCAGAAGAATAACATACCAAACATAGTAGATGAAAATCAGATTCTCTCGGAAAAGACAAAGAAATACATAGGGTTTTGACGGATATGCCATTCACAGACATTGATTAGACAAATCAGATTAGAACGTGCAGGAAATAGATTATTGATAACATCAATTGGCATAAAGTTCTACAATGTAACCTAAGATAGTTATCAGAAGTACAGAGGTCAGCAAAACGCGTGACGAGAATCCAGACGTATCAATTCGCATAACGGTGGAAGCAGATTACGCGTATAGTCAGAAATGAACTTACAGTCTCACTAAGGCAGATACTCCCAACAGTTATCAGAATTTCTAAGGTTCAAAGGCACTTCCCGAAATATCCTATGCCCACAACAAGTGCACGTTATATGATGTAAGTATTATCACGTTGGCCAGACGTCATAATACTGGCATCATATAAATATGCCCTCATGATGGTCATACTTTATCTCAAGTCGTGAACAGAACAAACTTATCCTAATCCACCTAGTCTTCCTACGGTCTCAGAGGTCGTCAAAATCAAATACCCTAACTAAGAGAAGAACGAATCACTCGAAAGAGTTAACGGAAGTCCCAGAATTTTTATCAGAATTTGGTACATCAGATCATCCATCATTTGTCAAATTTCACATAACAAAACCATCGTCCAACATACGCAGAATGAACACAGAGCGGAATTACTACAGAGAACCTAAATCATTCAAAGGATTTTATCATCAGGTAACAAAATTTAAATAGGTCAAGAGGAAATCAATTACGTCATCCATAGCTTCATCCATCATAGAATTCATTCTTTCAAGCCAAACGTTCGCTTCAGAATTTTCTTCCATTCAAAATCATGATCTCAATTTCCATTCTCAAGTCTGCTTCTGCTCCCAATTCATCTTAGTACAACTAAAATGAATAGAGAAGCAAGACTGCGAGTCTTGGACAAGTCTGCTAGCACAGTTCGGAATTCGCCAACTCAGATTGCTGTCGTCATCGGATGCTTGGTAGTGGTGTCTGCTACAATCTCTGAACGCCAATCACATCTACTCTTCCAGAACAAAGGTCATTCCCTTTTAATACGAAGATGGTCTACATGTTTCCTCGCTTGTCTCAGGGCACAAACATGCTGTCATACTATGACAATTGTCCAGATACTCGTGAAAACATGATTCTTATTAGCCAATACTATTGGCATTATTTAAGACTCATAATGGTCACAATGAGTACGAAAACAGTTTTCATGAATCTTTTCAGGGATAACTTCATATCTAATTCACATCACTAATCTTTACGAATAAAACAGAAATACTTTAAGGAAATTGTTCTCAGTTAGTCATCTCCCATCTTAGGAGTTCTTGTGGTTGCTTCTTCAGTCCTTCAAACATTAAATGAGGTTGTCTGATACAGAGTTCACAAGGATAGAATAATTTAATCATTTATACTCGGAAATGAAAAGTGATTACGGTTGAGATTACGGTTAGGTTTACGATAGTTGATATGCAGAAGCAAAATTTTCTCTTTCTTCTTTATAAATTAATAGGGTATTTAAAGGGGACACTGAGGTGAAACAAAATCATATCTCATCAGTTTCTTCAATCTCTCAACTTCTATAGCATCATGGCTCATCAACCAAGATCGGTTCAGAATCCATTCTACTTCTCAAACGGGAGGAAAACCCAAGGGTTTCATCAGAAAATGCCAGAAAATTTGTACAACAAAACTTTCAATGCCAACACTTTCTAGGGGTGGATACTAATAGGGTGTCAGGAGAATTTAACAATCAAATGAGATCAGGGTACATATTTCCATAGCAGTGTTAAGCTTAACAGATTTAAGCGGTTCAAGGTTATTATAACAAAATAGGGTGGAGCAGATTGTTATATTTCAGATGCGGTAGCCTATGATAGCTTTTACGAAGAGCCAGCCAATCAATAATCAAAAGATCTCCAAAATCAAGTATATCAATAGTAAACAGATCCGCAGAACGTATATGGTCACTTAACCAAACGGATAGTTCATATGTCAGAGTCAAGTACATGGTTCAGTATAGTGTGGGGATAGGTACGCGAACAGTTCAAGGTGTTGGGGTTTCATTTAGCTATATATCACAAGCGGCAGGTAGGGTGTGAATCATCGGTAATACGAACATCGTATACTGTCAAAGTGAGGCATATGGAACATTGGTTATCAGCATCATCATGGTCGAGTAACAATTCCATACAGAGATAGTATTTGCATCAAATCCTTCCAAAGAAAAACTGATTGGCAAATAAGATTCATCATTCAAGGGAGCAAATAAGATTCATCATTCAGGACAGAATAGTATCAGAGGATACATTTATATCCAGCATGGGTCATGAATTTATAGAATGTGTCAAACACATTAAGGTTAAATGGTCTTCGGGATGGTCGGAAAGATATCAGACTGTTTATCCAACAGATCAGAAATGAAGGTCAAAATCAGGTAGTGGCAGCAAAAGTTTAACAATCGGTAATCATGTCAGGGGTCCCAAAATTGTTTCAAACGCCAAAGGTGAGACATAGGAGGATAGTCGGCAATATTTTAAATGATCATTCAACTTATCCTTATAAGAATAAAATCAAGGTTACTACCAAGGAAAGACGGATCAACAAAGCAGATTTTACCGTTCAGAATGAGAGGGAAAACATCTGTGTACTCGTGGTTAAAACACCACAAGGCTTCTCATGGGAACAAAGATGGTTAAGTCGAAATCAAATAGTGTCAGAAGATTCATAGATGATTATTAGAAACGAGAAACAACTAACAAAATGTATCAAGTGTATCATCGTCATGGGGATTCTCATATTGCCCAAAGAGGCATCAGAATGATTAACAGAAGGTTCAGAGGTCGGAGTGGAAATCGGAAGGCAAGGATCAAATAATGTCAGATAATTACTACTCAATTTCCAATACTTCAGATTTTATTTAGGTTTCAATTCTTAGGTGGTGCAAGGCATAAGCTCTAAATTTCCAAATGTGATTTTAACCAAAAGCAAGACACGAATCAGAGTGGTGCGGAAGCAAGATACTTAAGCAAATGACTTATAGTCTACCCATTCCTCACTGGTCAGAATTTAAGTTCCTATAGGAAAACCTAAAGCAAATTCTCAAAGGTTGTCCTACGAGCGCCTACAGTAGAAACTTAGTGATCCAGACTTCACAGGTCAAGGGTAAATGTATTAAGAGTCGCAGCCTGTGAGCTCTGATACCATAAATTGTAACACCCCAACCTGACAAGGGTAAAGATATCACAATAATGGATTCATATCAGATCAAAACAGAGCATACATCTACAGTAATACAAAAATCTCAAAGGATTACAAATGAAATACTGAATCTACAAGGTTACAATGAAAGCTTTCAAAACTAATTCTAAAACATAATATCTTCTATCCAATTCTAATCCAGAATAGCTACCAAACCTTCTAAGTCCAGAGGTACACTCTCACTCATTCCCAGCTTCCTACTAAAACCTGCCGCAGGAAAAGAAATGCGGCTGAGCTTCAAAAGCTCAGTGAACAGATATATAGATAACAGAAATGATAACAGATAACAGTACAAAGGAAATCAGAAAATACAGATCATACAGAAACAAAATCAAATGAAAGAATAGGAATAAGAAATGGAATATGTGAAACAAAATAATTATAAGAAATAAATAAGGTTTAAGAATAAAGGGAACAGAAATCTATCACGAGCCCAGATAACAGATAATATCATAACAGTGTAGTCACATAAGTAATCTAGAGGGGATACCTCTCAAGTAACCAGATAATATGAGGGGTGACCTCATGTATCAAATCGGAGTGATCAGCTCCCAGATATATGTGAAAGACGTGTATCGCACACACCATCAGTCACCAGAGATATATAAAACAGATAACATAATAACAGATAACAGAAACAGATCAGATCTAGGATGCATCCATACGCCCCAGGTGGCCAGAGTCTACCAATATACACCAAATCAGATAAAGTCAGGGACTGGACAGGTCATCACTCTCCTGCCCTAGAGTCATGCCATCGGTGCATCAATGACATGGACATGAAACCCTCATGCCTAGTGATTGGCTCGGATATCAGACTGTGGTCAAGGTCAAATGTCATATAATAAACAGAGTCATATCTAAGGGTTCATGGCAGAAGGGTCATGTCAACAATTCAGAATAAGATAATAAGGTTCGAATCAGAGTTTATCAGATTAAGTTTAATATCAAAGCTTAAGTTCAGATTAAAAGGTTTATTTCCAATAGTCCAAAAGAGTACATCAAAGGTTGATAATTACAAGTTTATAGCAATAATCCATTTCAGAAGTTCCTGCCACAAGTTCATTTAAATCAATCCTTTAATAATGGTTTTCATTGAAATGATCTTACAAAATAGTTTTCATAAAAATGGTCTTCCAAAACTTTTAGTAACTTCCATTTCAAGTGGTATCGCTTCTTTTTAAAATAGCTTTTCTTAAACAGTTTCATATGTAGTTTAATAAAGGTTCAAAATCAATTAGGTTCAGATAAGGATTTAACAGGTTAAGGTTTATACCCAAAAATCAAATCAAAGTTTACGACAGATATATCAGGTTAAGGTTCAGAACAAGGTTCACAGATCAGATTCAATCAAGATTCACAAATTCAGGGTTCAGAACAAGAGATCAAAACACCAAGGCTCAAGAAAGGTTCAGAACAGAAGAAACACATCAAAGGTTCACAAACAAATTTACAATCAGAGTTCAGGAAAAAGGTTCAGAATAAAAGAATCATAGCAGAGGTTCAAACAAAAGGTTCAAGACAAACAGATCACAACAAAGATTCACAACAAAAGGGAACATAGCAGTGGTATCGGAAATCCTAATAAAGAAAATGAAAAACTGAAAGAAAAGGGGATGAAAAACCCTTACTGAAAAAGCGCAGAATATCTGTACCTTATTAGCAAAGCAGAATAAGCAAAACAGACACAGAATAGAAATCAGGACTTCTCCTTCCTCACACCTAAAGAAGCAGAAGACGGAATTACTATGGATTCAAATTCAGATTATTACTTTTAGTTTATCTTTCCATTTTTAGTAACTTTCTATTTTTACCAGGTTTTCAGAATTAACAGATTTCCATATTTAACCAGATATTAATATTACAGATTTAGTTAAGTCCTTAATTACAGAATATTATGGTATTAAGGTACCTTTTATCAAGTTACAAAACGTTAGGGTTAATTATGGCAGATTTACATAGTTTAGGGTGTTAATTGAAATTTCAACAATTTCAGAGGTATAACATGAAAATACTTCAAGTTACTGATTTAATACACATTTTATTCAGAATGACATCATAATCCCTTTAGTTTCATAATTTTACAGTTTATACCCCTCAAGTTACAATATTTACAAAACAAACCTTATATTTACATAATTCATGATTTAATCCCTCTAATATCCATATTTACCAAACAAGCACATTATTTTACCAAAATTCAGAAAGTCACATCAGAATATTCATATAGTACTATTCAGCCCCTCAAATTTCAGAATTTACACAATTAGTCCTTTAAGTTTACAAAACTTATAAATTAAATCATAATTCCATAATAATTACACATTAGCCCCATACATACTCAAAATTTACACAAAACACTCTTAATATTATTATTTACTCAAAATGACTTCAAGTTTCCAGAAATTACATTTTTAGTCCCTCTATTTTATTTAATTGTAAATCGAATTATATGTTATTTAATTAACTAAAATAAATCTCTTAAATACCAAATTTACACATAACACCCTTATGTTATATTTTTACACTTTAGTACTGATCTTAATAATATTCTAAAATACCCCACAAGTTTCAAAAATTACAAAACAGCCCCTATACTTTTATTTTTCAAATCATTAATTAACAAAACTATTACAAACCCTAATATTAAATTCCAATCATTACCCCATAATAATGACAAACCTTAAACATCATTAAATGACCAGAATCATACACCAAAAACCCTAACCCTAATTTCTTTCTCTTTTATTTTATTTCTTTTCTTTATTTTCTAAATTAGCGATTAGAACATAAATTCACAAAACATGATCCAAGCCTCAACAATTCGAATTAGTATTTTTTCTGAGATCATATGTACTGTATAGAGTCCAAATAAAATAGATTTCATGCCAATAAAATTCGTATAGAATTAGTTAGAGTTTTATTATGTTTTTAAGGTTTAATTCACAAATAAATTATAGATCATGCATGGTTTGTGTTTATCATTTTTTACAGACCCTATGTGATGTAGAAGTCATGGGAAAAATACCATAGTGATCTCAGAATGATCGAATGGAAGATGGAAAATTATACCACACGATTTGCTTAAATCGAACAAAAATTCCCCACGAGCACAAACGCAGCCAAAAAACCTTGTAATCATTTTTCACAGATCATATATGATATAAGGAACTCAGGAAAAATGGAAAACGAATTTATAAAGGGTCGTATGAATTAATAGGGAATTATACCTTACGTATGAACAAAATTCGACAACAATGAATTCAGGCCTCTATAATTCGAATGGCTATTTTTCTTGGCTTCCTAGCAATATAATGAACTCAGAAAAATTACTCTTGGACCTCCAGAAATCGTATGGAATGAACGGTGAATTATTTGGTGTTTGTGTTTTCTCGGCTTGATGAAAAAGAAAGAAATAAATGGGATAAAATTATATAGAATAGGAAATCTGGTCTTAGGGGGGGAATACATAGAAATCGGCCTATATTAGTTAAGGGGATCAGAATTTTGCTTAGTTTGATCCTTATCTTAATTTAGTTGTATTTATCTAACTTTTAAATCACTTTTAATTATACCGAAATTAATAAAAGTAATGTATTTTCGGTTTTTAATTTTTGTAAGGTGCAAGATAATTATTTTGGACATATAAAAATTAGTACAAGACTTGTCTTAATTTTATTTTACCTTATATGTAATTTATTTAACATAATTCGGATTAATTTGGTACTTATAATAGCTTGTAATTAAATTCTTAAGTAGTGAGGTCATTTTGGTCATTTTACATGTTATCTGAATTTCAGGTATTACAAAATGAGTGCTGAAGAAATAAGCAATTGGCCTACTGATGTCTGCTGAGTGCTGGGCAAAAATAAGGTATTTTAAGCCACTAAAAAGCTTGTGAAAAGCTGATAAAAAAATCACAAAAATATGGGTCAACTAGATAAGCAACCCAATATTATTTGTGCCAAATTTTAGCTTATTCTAGCTTATATTGAACAAATTAAAAATGAAAAACATCAGCTGATCTCGACAAAAATTATGAAAAAAAATACAGAATTTGCAGCCGATAAAAAGCTGTTAAAAAGCTAATGGAAAAATTCAGAAAAATGTATACTAAGTGTACTTGCAACCCAAGATTATCAGTACCAAGTTTGAGCTAAAAAGGGCTTATAATGAAGAAATAAAAAATGAAAAACTAAGGCTGAATTAGGCAAAATCAAGAATATGCAGTCTGCGAATAGGGACTGTGGTGACTGATATTGGAAATTTTGCCAAAAGCTACTCAACTCCAAGTGATACTTAACAAACTACTGGGAAGGCACTTGATAGACTAGAAAGAACTCAGAAATGCTAAAAGTGGTAACAATAATGGCTTAATGCTATATTAAGCTATAATTGCTAATTTGTAACATACAACCTACACTAGCCAACTGAAATCATCAAAACCAACGAAAACAGGTTAAATGCTTCTAACAACACTTACTATGGACTACAATAGGCAAGAACAAAAGTTACAAAAGTGCACATGAACAATGTATAGCTTATTTGACCCGTTTGACCTTAATGCCAAACAGTCCTTATTGGAGACTGTTTTGGCTTTTACAATAGAGCAGATGGTTTTGAACTAAAACTTGGGAAAACAAACTTTAATTAAGCTGAGTTAAGTCCTAAGAAGCAAGTTTCAACATAGATTAAGCACTAAATAAGCATTAATTAGTTTTAAGCTATTTTTGGTTTTTATGAATTTTTTTTAAGTGCAAACTGAACAGATTAACTCCTAACTAAATTTAAGCTACAAGGGAACATAGAAAGCAGTAACAACTATCAATAAGCATAAAAAGCAAGAAATAAGCGCTAGATAAGCACTTTGACTAAAGTTGACTTTTTGGCAATTTTGAAATTAAAGCAGTTTAAAGGAAAAAGGAAACTTACAATAAGCTAAAAGGATCTTGTATAAGCTAAATTCGACAGAGCAGAGAGCTTTTAGAAATTAAACAACAACTAATTTTAATTACCGAATTAACATTCAACTTGAACTATAACCGAAATAGTACAATGCCTATGAACTTAAGCTGAGACAGAAATTCAAATTACAATAATGTGAAACTAAACTAGAACTGGAGCTTATCTTAATTCGACTTAAAAAACTAAATTACACTACTCCTACTTGAACTAAAAATCTAACTCTAACTAACTAACTAACTAGCCCTCAAGGGCATTACAAGTGTCCTATTTATACTATTAGAATTAGGGTTTTTTCTCTGTCTTGTGTGCTTCTTGTGATTACTTCTGGACCTTTGGATTCATCTTGAATCATCTCAGCCATTAATTACATTTTTGGCGCCAAATTTAGCTGGGATTGCCAGCGTGGATGGTAACATGTGACTGATGTTAAGCATGGGAGGAAAAGTAGGGTGGCTGGAGCAGAGGTGGCTTGTAGCAGGGGTGGCTTTGAAAAAGCTGGGTTGAGAATGGGGAAAAGCGGGAAAAGGGGGCTGACTTTCTTTTTGGTTTGACCCTGGTTTATTAATAAAAGAGGGTTGGGTTATTTGGGTTGGATCCGGGTTTGTGGATTGGGTTTTAGGTTTAGGATAAAAAGGGTTTGGTTTAGTAGTTTAGGGTTAACTTTGAATTAGCTTTAACTTTGAGGGACTATTTCTGCCAAATCTGTAAATTCAAGGACCAACTCTGTAATATTATTCCAAGGGCTGTTTGTGACAAATGATGATATTTGAGGGTTGACTTTGATTTCGTCTTCACTTGATCAAATACACAAACGTTGTCGAGACGATCCAAAAATGTCCGTTTTCGCTCTGTTTTCAGTCCTTTGTACCTGAAATACATAAAAACACAATCCAAGGATATCTGCAATATAAATTGGCATATTTGGCTGTTTTTAGCATTTTCATGTATTATATGGGCATAAAATGATGAGTAAATAGGCACTCATCATCCCCCCACACTATCAATTGCTAAGATAAGGGGGACACGGGGATCGGCATCAAAATCGACCACTACGAAGTCAGCAGGAAAATGGAACTTTCCTACCTTTACGAAGACATCTTCGGCAATACCTTTCAGAATAGTAACCGATCGGTTCGCAAGTTCTAGTGTCATTCGTGTAAGATTAAGCTCCGGAAGAGAAAGCTTTCCCCAACCGCAAAGAGGCATTAGATTGATGCTTGCGCCGAGATCGGCCAAGGCTAAGCATTCATCTAGCTTTTGAAAATCACAAGGAATGAGAAATTTGTCGGGGTCTCCTAGTTTTTTTGGCAACTTTTTAAGAAGCACCGCCGAACAATTCTCATTCAATGGAGTCTTTGTCAATTCAAACAATTTTTCCTTATTGCTAAGGAGACTCTTGAATGTATAAGCAAACTTGGGCATATAGAGAAGAGCATCCGCGAAACTAATGTCGAAGTGTAACTTTTGAAAGATTTCAAGAAACTTCATCATTTGACTATTAGTTTTGTCACAGAGCTTTTGATCATTAAGCCTCGAAGGATATGGAATTGAAGGCTTAGGATTGGTTTTCGGAACATCGGGTTCCGGAATTGGAGTTCGGACGACCGGAGGTTGGACGGGTGCGGTACTTTGTGAGCTTGAAGAGTGCACTTTGTCATTTTTCACCTTGGTCTCTCGTTCCACTTCCTTCACTGGAGAAGGAGTAGGAATCGAGGGTCCATCATATGCCTTACCACTACGAGTGGTAATAGCTTTCAACTTACCCTTCGGGTTTGGAATGGTATTTCCCGGAAGAGTTCCAAAAGTTGAAGCTTGATTCATTTGATTCATGAGACTAGCAAACATGTTCTCAATTTTACTTTGTGATTGATCAATTTTGTGATTTGTATTCCTAAGTTCACTTTTAAGCTCTTGACCTTGTTTTGACATTGAGGTTTGAAAATCATTTTTCAAAGTGGTGATTTGATTTTGCATTGACCTCATGTTAGCCTCATTTGACTTGATGTAATTAGCAAGTTCATTTGAGGGAGCAACCGGGGCTTGGTAATTAGAAGCTTGGAAGCCTTGATTGAAATTACCACCTTGGGTCGGGTATTGATTGATCGGGGCTTGAAATTGATTTTGAACATTTTGCCCTCTCGGTTGATTTTGATTGAATCTATTTGGATTGTTGGGTTGAGAAAATCCGGGTGGTCCATTTTGATTGCTAGCACGATAGTTCGGGTCAACTTGAGGACGGTATTGATTACCTCCTTGGTTGTAAGCCCCGGCTACCGCATTAACTTCAAATCGACTACCATCGGTGGCAGTACAATTGTAGTATGCATGAGGACCACCACAAGTGACACAAGTTTCTTCCACCGCTTTGACTTGAGTGGGTGAAGAAGTTTGCGGGGAAGAAAGTTTCTTTTGCTTGGAAAGAACCAAAGCTTGAATAGCATCCGTGAGTTTTTCAATCTTAGCATCGGTGCTAGAAGTACTCACGGGAGATGAAGTAGAAGGAGAAGCACTAACTTGGGAAACAACCGGCTTGCTTCGTGTAGTGCGGACCTTGGACTTATTCTCAATGATGGCTAAAGCGTCTTTCGGAGTCCGATTCAAGAGATTGCCACCGGCGGCGGCATTAAGAGAATCTTGGTCCATTTGGTTCAAACCATTATAGAAGGTATCGAGTTGATGTAACTCGGAGAAACCGTGATGTGGACATTTGCGAAGTAATTCTTTAAAACGGTCCCACGCTTCACTAAAGGATTCATCAAATTTTTGAGTGAATTTGGTGATTTCATTTTTAAGGCTTGTGGTTTTAGACGGAGGAAAGAATTCATTCACAAATTTCGACACTAAATCTTCCCATGTTTCAATAGAACGAGGGGGTTGTTTTTCGAGCCAAATTCGGGCGGCCCCCTCGAGAGAAAAAGAAAAAAGAAGTAGTTTGATAGCTTCTTGAGGAACATTTCGGTATTTGATGGTAGAGGTGATCTTGTTAAACCATCGAATGTGGGAATGAGGATCGTCCCTCTCAAATCCGAAATATTGACTTGAAGTTACTAAGGATAGCAACCCCGTCTTAAGCTCAAAGCTATCGGCAACGATTGCCGGAACAACAATAGCATCTCCGTAACCCTCGATGGGTGCTTGGAGAAGCTCAGACATGGTGTGTTCATCCGCCATTGTGACAATGGGAGGATTGGGAATAACACGAATCTCGGGTTCGGCTATTTGGGTGGAATGCCTACGATTACGTCTTCGATTATGTCTTCTTGGAGTATTTATGAGTTCAAGTAAAGGACTTGATGACGTAGAAGAACGAGTGCGCATGCACTAAAAAACAATTCAATTAAAACGAGACCGAATCAAAAAAACACAAGTGAACTTAAACCAATAATCAACAAGCGTACGGTAGCTCTTTAAAAGATAAACGCACAAAGGAGCCGAAGAGAAGAATGGATCTCTTTTAGGGGCGAAGTTCGTTGGATCGCCCCTCCTTATACCCCTCTTATAGTTTATTTATCAATCAAAGGTGAGCCGATTTTCGCAAGTGATACAAAGGCAAGTTTTAATCTTTTGTTTGGGAACTTATTATGATAATACTCAAAGTTGATGAGTATTATATTGAGATTGTTTTTTATCTTTATTTAACACAATAAAACGACAAATGTTTTTGTATTTTTTTTTTATCTTATATATATATACAAAGAAAAATAAAAATATTTTTGTTTTTTATATTTTTATGAAAGCGATAACTTCACAACGAAGGATCTCAAGTCACTAATCGTTTAAACCTTTAACGATATTGTCGCAACACAATCTCCCAGACAGAGGCGCCAAAAATTGATTTGCATAAATCAATGCTTAAATATTTCCAAGGAAACACAAGTGAAGTATGTGTAACCCGGGTCGTTATCCCCGATGAAGGATGAATGAAATTTGTGATTCGGTTTGTGATTGTGTGGATTGAATGGTGAGAATAATGAGATATTGAGTTTTTAAACTAAAATAAGCAAATTAGAAAAGAAAAATCAAAGACAAAAGGGCAGAATAAGCAAATAAGCTACTTGACTTAAAAATGAGGAAAATGAACTAAGGCAAGGGCTATTTAAGCTAATAAGCTATCAAAAGCTATAGGTTCACTTGAAAAAGCTAAACTACACTAAGAATAAGCTGAATGAACCTAGGAAATTAGAATAAGCGATCAAAATAAGCAAATGAGTGCTGAAGAAATAAGCAATTGGCCTACTGATGTCTGCTGAGTGCAGGGCAAAAATAGGGCATTTTAAGCTACTAAAAAGCTAGTGAAAAGCTGATAAAAAAATCACAAAAATATGGGACAACTAGATAAGCAGCCCAATATTACCTGTGCCAAATTTTAGCTTATTCTAACTTATATTGAACAAATTAAAAATGAAAAACATCAGCTGATCTGGACAAAAATTATGAAAAAAAAATGCAGAATTTGCAGCTGTTAAAAAGCTAATGGAAAAATTCAGAAAAATGTGGACTAAGTGCACTAGCAACCCAAGATTATCAGTACCAAGTTTGAGCTTAAAAGGGCTTATAATGAAGAAATGAAAAATGAAAAACTATGGCTGAATTAGGCAAAATCAAGAATATGCAGTCTGCTAATAGGGACTGTGGTGACTGATATTGGAAATTTTGCCAAAAGCTACTCAACTCCAAGTGATACTTAACAAACTACTGGGAAGGTACTTGATAGACTAGAAAGAACTCAGAAATGCTAAAAGTGGTAACAATAATGGCTTAATGCTATATTAAGCTATAATTGCTAATTTGTAACATACAACCTACACTAGCCAACTGAAATCATCAAAACCAACGAAAACAGGTTAAATGCTTCTAACAACACTTACTATGGACTACAATAGGCAAGAACAAAAGTTACAAAAGTGCACATGAACAATGTATAGCTTATTTGACCCGTTTGACCTTAATGCCAAACAGTCCTTATTGGAGACTGTTTTGGCTTTTACAATAGAGCAGATGGTTTTGAACTAAAACTTGGGAAAACAAACTTTAATTAAGCTGAGTTAAGTCCTAAGAAGCAAGTTTCAACATAGATTAAGCACTAAATAAGCATTAATTAGTTTTAAGCTATTTTTGGTTTTTATGAATTTTTTTTAAGTGCAAACTGAACAGATTAACTCCTAACTAAATTTAAGCTACAAGGGAACATAGAAAGCAGTAACAACTATCAATAAGCATAAAAAGCAAGAAATAAGCGCTAGATAAGCACTTTGACTAAAGTTGACTTTTTGGCAATTTTGAAATTAAAGCAGTTTAAAGGAAAAAGGAAACTTACAATAAGCTAAAAGGATCTTGTATAAGCTAAATTCGACAGAGCAGAGAGCTTTTAGAAATTAAACAACAACTAATTTTAATTACCGAATTAACATTCAACTTGAACTATAACCGAAATAGTACAATGCCTATGAACTTAAGCTGAGACAGAAATTAAAATTACAATAATGTGAAACTAAACTAGAACTGGAGCTTATCTGAATTCGACTTAAAAAACTAAATTACACTACTCCTACTTGAACTAAAAATCTAACTCTAACTAACTAACTAACTAGCCCTCAAGGGCTTTACAAGTGTCCTATTTATACTATTAGAATTAGGGTTTTTTTCTCTGTCTTGTGTGCTTCTTGTGATTACTTCTGGACCTTTGGATTCATCTTGAATCATCTCAGCCATTAATTACATTTTTGGCGCCAAATTTAGCTGGGATTGCCAGCGTGGATGGCAACATGTGACTGATGTTAAGCATGGGGGGAAAAGTAGGGTGGCTGGAGCAGAGGTGGCTTGTAGCAGGGGTGGCTTGTAGCAGGTGAAAAAGCTGGGTTGGGAATGGGGAAAAGCGGGAAAAGGGGGTTGACTTTCTTTTTGGTTTGACCCTGGTTTATTAATAAAATAGGGTTGGGTTATTTGGGTTGGATCCGGGTTTGTGGATTGGGTTTTAGTTTTAGGATAAAAAGGGTTTTGTTTAGTAGTTTAGGGTTAACTTTGAATTAGCTTTAACTTTGAGGGACCATTTCTGCCAAATTTGTAAATTCAAGGACCAACTCTGTAATATTATTCCAAGGGCTGTTTGTGACAAATGATGATATTTGAGGGTTGACTTTGACTTCGTCTTCACTTGATCAAATACACAAACGTTGTCGAGACGATCCAAAAATGTCCGTTTTCGCTCTGTTTTCAGTCCTTTGTACCTGAAATACATAAAAACACAATCCAAGGATATCTGCAATATAAATTGGCATATTTGGCTGTTTTTAGCATTTTTCATGTATTATATGGGCATAAAATGATGAGTAAATAGGCACTCATCACCGGCTTCTGGTACATATGTGTATTCCGATCTGAGCCTAATTTTTTGGTACCAGTTTGTATAAAAGCCTTTATGAATGTCGGATATGAAGGTTCTAATAGCAGGCATAGTACCCATTGCACGTGCATGTTGTACTGCAAATACAATATGGACCATTTGTTGATATAGTTAGGTAGAAAAGTAGCTTGCAGCCGATGGATGATCGGCTCGCGGCGTTTCATGTATAAAAAAAATGGCGATGATGATAGATGGTTGCAGTTGCATAACTGAAACATGTTCCTTCTAGAAGTTGGTACCTTGGCGAGGCAACCTCTGAGTTGCAGCCAGTGTAGTTTGCCGCCTTCTGGTACATATGTGTATTCCGATCTGAGCCTAATTTTTTGGTAACAGTTTGTATGAAAGCCTGTATGAATGTGGGATATGAAGGTTCTAATAGTAGCCGATGGATGATCGGCTCGTAGCATGTTTTAAGAATGATCATGTTCTAAACCTCGTACAAAAAGAGGGTTAAGTTTTATAAAAAAGAGTGGTATAGGCCAGCGAAACTATTAAAAGAGGCAAAACAGGCCGACGTACTCGAACTATGCTTCCATATGTTACATTTTTCAGCACACTCTGGATCGAGTGCACGGCACCACACAGATGTGGCACCAAATAGAAGACCACGTGTCAGGCAAGGTTTGTACATTGTTGATTATTTTTACCTTATTCAGTTAATGTGTTTCTTCTATTTTTTCATGAACTCATCTTCTATATGCAGGGCCTCCAAGCACATACATATATATGGGCCACTGCAATCAGAAATGCCAGTATTGCAATGGTCTTTTCTGGTGCGATGAAAGGATCACGACAACTTCACGACTGCATCCAAAATATCACAAGTGTTGCAACAGGGGCCGAGTCCACCTGCCTACGCACGATGACTACCCAGAATATATAAAGCAGTTATTCACTGACAGCCATTTTATGGAAAATATTAGAGGCTACAATCAGATGTTTGCAATGACATCTTTAGGCGCTGAAATCGATAAGTCTGTTAACAGAGGCCGTAGTCCTTATGTCTTTAAAATTTCAACCAGAACCTTCTGTTGTTGGTATTTGTTCTTTGAATCTGTCATAATTCTCCAGGAAGTTGTACTATTTACCTTTGTTGTCTTCAGTCCGGGGTTTTTTTGGAGGATATATATGTGAGGCAGAATAAAATGCGGGAGGATATATATACATATATATATATGAGTAAATTACATCGTTCGTCCCTGTGGTTTGTCCAAAATCACTGGTTTAGTCCCTAACGTTTAAAAGTTGCGTATATGGTCCCTCTGACAGCCAACTAATAACACCCATGGTCCCTATCGCTAACTGACGTTATATATTCCGTTAGCAAGTTTCAAGGTTAGTCCATTAACCAAACAAGCGTTTGCAACGTTAGTCCTTTTCCTTAACGGCCGTTTGCAAGGCTTACACAAATGGTCCTTGAGTCGTTTTTCTTCCGTTTTCGTCCGTTTTTCTTACGTTTTTTCCGTTTTTGTCCGTTTTTCTTACGTTTTGTCCGTTTTTCTTACGTTTTTGTCCGTTTTTCTTACGTTTTTTCCGTTTTCATACGTTTTTGTCCGTTTTTCTTACGTTTTTTTTCCGTTTTTGTCCGTTTTTCTTACGTTTTTTACGTTTTTGTCCGTTTTTCTTACGTTTTTGTCCGTTTTTTACGTTTTTGTCCGTTTTTCTTACGTTTTGTCCGTTTTTCTTACGTTTTTGTCCGTTTTTCTTATGTTTTTTTACGTTTTTGTCCGTTTTTCTTACGTTTTATCCGTTTTTCTTACGTTTTTGTCCGTTTTTCTTATGTTTTTTACGTTTTTTTCCGTTTTTCTTACGTTTTTTCCGTTTTCATACGTTTTTCTTACGTTTTTTCTGTATTTGTCCGTTTTTCTTACGTTTTTTCCGTTTTCATACGTTTTTGTCCGTTTTTCTTACGTTTTTTTCCGTTTTTGTCCGTTTTTCTTACGTTTTTTTTCGTTTTTGTCCGTTTTTCTTACGTTTTTGTCCGTTTTTTCGAAAAAATCCAAAAAGTTTTTGGTCATTTTATTGGTCCACCACAAAAACACCCAAAAAAAACCCAGATCTAAAAACAGATCTTATCCTTCCCACCACAAAAACACAAATAAAACCCCACCACACACAAATCAAAAAAAAAATCACAAAACACATATCCAAATTCCCTTTTATCGATCTATACACCAAACAAAACCCATCACCTCACAAAGAAACTCATCCTAATTCCAAAACAAAATAACCAGATACATCAAAAACCCATTCGATTTGTTATTTAAAGAACAATCGATCTACAATCACATCCAAAAACCAAGATCCGGATCTAAAACTAGATCCATCATCACCATAGATTCGCACAACACAAAATCAAACACATCAAAATCACCAAGAACTCCGGCAATAGATCCGGTAAATCAGGGCAGGTGATGGTTTGTTACTTTCAGAGAAGAAAGTGCGTTTGATCAAGAATCTTGTTTTTCAGAATCTTTGTTGTGAAGTGATGATGATATGAGTCGGTGTGTGAATCACACAGAGGGTTCTTAATCGGATTTGTTTTTTTAATCATGAGTGTAAAGATACCACAGATTCACAAGGGGTTGTGGTACGTTGGTTGTCCTCTGTCCTGGTTTTGATTGTTAGTTAGATTTGGGTTGCGGTTAAACCGAAACCCACAAGTAGTTTAATGTAGATTTATGATTAGTTGGGATTTGAGTTGAAAGATTTGGTTCGGCTGGGTTTATTTGTACGCGGCGTGGTTCAAGCCAAGACCCCGTGGTCTCGGCAAGGTGAGTTTGCATCTTTGGTCCCATGGGTTTTCATGGTATTTGTGATTTGGCTTGAATTTGTTCACGACTCGAGCCGTAGGATTAGTTTTGGCCGAGTGATATTATTGTGATGTTATAATTTGGATTCAAATTGATATGGTGATGTCTCGGCAAGGTGAGAGTGGAGTGTTGGTTGTGGTGATTGGAGGTGGTGGTGATGTGGTGGTGGCGGCGGCGCCAAGTGGTGGTGGCTGAGTTATATGTGAAGCACAGTGAAGAATGGTTAAGGGCCAACAACAAGTTGGTTGATTATAACTTATTGGTTTTTGGTTGTTGTTACTTTGTATCTGCTCATAAGAATATTTGCTTTAGTTCTTATTTCATACTAGTAAAAGATATGTGTTGATTTGTGTGTATTACTATTTGATTTTACAATCTATTTTCTTAGTTTACTTTTCAACGTTGTTTGTATTATGAGTTCTAAATTAATGTTGTTATAGTGGTAAAAATTCTAATCGATCGTAATTGGTGAATATATTTATTTATTTATAAAAATTAGGATAAAAACGCAAGAAAAACGGACAAAAACAGATAAAAACGGACAAATACGGAAAAAAACGTAAGAAAAATGGACAAAAACGTTAGAAAAAAGGACAAATACAGAAAAAACGTAAGAAAACAGACAAAAACCTATGAAAACGGAAAAAACGTAAGAAAAATGGACAAAAACGTAAAAAACGTAAGAAAAACGGAAAAAAACGGAAAAAACGTAAGAAAAATGGACGAAAACGGAAGAAAAACGACTCAAGGACCATTTGTGTAAGCCTTGCAAACGGCCGTTAAAGAAAATGACTAACGTTGCAAACGCTTGTTTGGTTAATGGACTAACCTTGAAACTTGCTAACGGAATATATAACGTCAGTTAGCGATAGGGACCATGGGTGTTATTAGTTGGCTGTCAGAGGGACCATATACGCAACTTTTAAACGTTAGGGACTAAACCAGTGATTTTGGACAAACCACAGGGACGAACGGTGTAATTTACTCTATATATATATATATATATATATATATATATATATATATATATATATATATATATATATATATATATATATATATATATATATATATATATATATCTTTGGCCTCCGTTTCATTCAGCCTCATTATATATATCCTCCAAAAAAAAAACATGTATGTGATTTCAGTTTTTATGTTACCGTATCGTACTCTCTATGTACTAGTCTTTTATTTTTATGCTTTAATGTAATGTGTGTTTTAATTAATGATATTTATTTTAAGACGGATATACTCCATCGTTGATAGTTTGTCAATATTTTTATACCGGATAAAACCTATGGTCATAACCTTTTTAAAGTTAACACCAATTTTGATCGGTATAGATTGTTTTGCCATACCCATTATTAGATTTGTATTATAGTTTCTTTAGGTATTTACAATTAGTACTAACGCACTTGCTTACTTTGCATTTGCTATTATTCTCACTACATAAATGCATTACTATTAGTCTAATGCATATACACATATGATCAGTTTGATACCGGAAAATGGCCAAGGGTTCTACCATTGTCGCATCACCAAAATCTACAGAAAAATAAATTATGACAGAACCAGGAACTGTCAGGCTCGCTACTCTAAAGCCATAAGACACAGACAAAACTCATTGTCTCAAACAGCAGACACAACATTGCCCAACGGTTAGTCGATACATACACCGAAGGCATATAGACTGGTAACACAAAATTTGCCAACAAGGTAACAACATAACACAAATTACACATACCTAAAAAAATATAAACGCACAACGGTTTCATACTATAAATACAATGAAAAAAATCCCTGCCAGGCCGCAACGCGGCCGGCCGCCGCCATACTTGTTATAACTATAGTATAAAAGAAAGAAGAGTAAATTGCAAAAATCGTCCTTGTGGTTTGGCCAAATTGCACGTTTCATCCTTGTAGTTCATTAAGTGCAAAGATCGTCCTTATTTTGCACTGTTACATGCACTTTTGGTCCTCATCAAATTGCAAAAAGCGTTCTTGTGGTTTGCCAAATTTCACTGTTGAAGGACCAAAAGTGCACGTAACAGTGCAAAATAAGGACGATTTTTGCACTTATTGAACCACAAGGACGAAACGTGCAATTTGGCCAAACCACAAGGACGATTTTTGCAATTTACTCAAGAAAGAACAAAACAACATATGTTTCATCCTTTCTTTCCTTTCGGTTAAAACAAAAATCAAAACATACGAAAAAATAAAACAACATTTGTTTCACCATTTCTTTCCTTTCGGTTAAAAAAAAACAAAAAATAAATAAATCAAAAATCAAAACATATGAAATACTAAAACCTACTCAATGCCTTAATTAATAGATCTTAAAGCTGAACAAAGCTTCTACCAAATTCCGGTGATTTACACCAGATACTCAAAAAAAGGGCGGTGACAATCTTCTACTTCCCACACGATCTACAAAAACCTACCACGAATCCACAGCCGGAGGATGTAGATGGGAATCAATACAAAATTGAAAAAAAATCTTAAAGCTGAACAATAGTGGTACTTGTGTTCTTCGTGGGATAATAAGATCGAGCATAGGGTCGTTCTTTTTTATTCGATTTGATAAGAAAATGGAAAGGGACGATTCATTGTGGCAATTTGATTGTGATGTAAGTGTTTGTTTGGATTTATTTTTAATTTTTATTTTATTATTATTTTTTATTTTTAAAATCTGAGTTTATAGATCTGTTTTGTGTGCGTGTGTTTGAGGACATATGTGAGTTGTTGTGATTTCTTATAGTGATGAAGATGATGTGTTTAGATTGAGGTGTTTTTTTTTTTTTTTTTTTTTTTTTTTTTTTTTTTTTTTTTTTTTAATATAAATGTGATAACGGTGTTAAAAAATGGACTGAACTTGTTATGGGCCGTTTTGGAGTGGATCCGAAACTTTTTAATCCTTTATCACCAACTCAAACCCACAAAAATCTTGTTTTGAATACATAACCACGAACACCACCTTCTTATGTCTTCTTTTTTTGAAACCGAACCAAAATTGAAACAACCAACATTGCATATAGATTGTCTGTGGTGAATGTATGTTCCTAATCTACTTACAGTCTTGAGTAGTAGCATTTGTGTTCTGTATTTCTCACTAAAAAAAGGCCATCTCATATTTGTGATCCAGCCCTCCATTTATATACCCCTCAATCCGCCCTAAAAACATAGAAAACAAACAACATAAAGGCTCGAGCTTTTTTTGTCTATCAAGATTCGTTTTTATGCGTATGCAGATTGAGACTGTACCCTTGTATGGTTGTGCTCGCCTACATATGTGACAAAAAACATTGCTGAATCATCCAAACACCACTCCACATGACATATCACCCTTGTCCTCCTGTTCTAGTGTAGTGGAAAATGTAAAATAGTGAACCAATAACACTGGATCTTCCTTTAATGTCCTGCATAATTAACTGTCCATTACATTTTCAGAAATCATGTTACAAAATTAACACAATGTTACAAACTAACAAACCTGATCAATCGAGAAACATGCAATGATTGTCACTCCATTAGTCTCTTTTCTTCGTACATAAAGCCTCCTCACTGATAGCAACCTCGACTATGTATATGGGGAAATTAAGACCAACCGATTGTAAATGACCAAAAAGGAGCCCGTGGGAATGTCCAAGTATGTTGTTTGGCTTCATGTGCAAGAATAATCCTCATAATTATCAGCCTGCAACAACAAAAAAATAAAACATTTGTTATTACATTGTTAAGGTAGTGACTGCAGAATCAACAAACCTAAGCTTGATAAGATATTAACAGCAGGAGCTGACATTTCATAAAAAGTGTAGTGTGCATATTTAAATTTCTCAAGTGTAGTTACATATCTAAGAATCACAATCCCATTTACCATTAACTAAATTAGCACACCAATGCTCTTGAAATCTCAATCAAAAGAAACTAACACAACCAGAAGCCTTAAAAAAGAAGCTAAATATTTTGCACCTTTATTTACTATATATTACTTGCCTTAACAATTAGAAAATAATTCCAACATAAAGTTTCTTAATCACCAGGGCACTCAAAGAAACGAATTAGGAAATAAAAACCGTAAAAATACGTATACAGGTATATATACACACTGTTTTATTTAGAAGAAACTTTAAATACAAACATGACATCATTTACTAACAGTTTTATCTTTTGATTACATGACACCTCGACAAACTTACATCAGCAGAAACCCTTGTTTAATACTCCATAGTATCAATACATAGATACCCTTTATTAATAGCATTAATCGAAGTTAATTTGATATTACACCAAATTTGGTGTAAGAAGTCACTAGTAAGTGTGACAATCTAAATATTACATCAAATTTGATGTCTTGATTTAAGCAATCTGATTAATTAACAAGCAAGCAAACCACGAGTCTTATGACAGCTGTTTGACCGTCTGGTAGTCTAAAATCATCAACTGATACACTTAAGCTACTTTCACATGCTATCAATATCATATCGCCATCTATGTCTTTATATTTGAGGCTAAAGCTACCTAGCTTGAGTTGAAACCGTGTAGCAATCTGCTCTTCCAACTTTATAAATCCATCTGAAAGTTTGAATGGAAACCTTACCATATCCTTTTTGTATGTTGCTTTGATAGTCAAAAGTGTCACTGAGTTTCTGTTGGTTGTTTCGGGCTGCGCAAGTTCATCAGGCAGATTTGTTTGTACTAGCTGGTGGTGAATAGGTGCGGAACTATGCTTATCATGTTTGCTAAAGGTGGCAGGACTATGAGTTATATTTGTTGTAAAATGTGGTTCATTGGATCCCTTAAAAATCGAGTTAAGGGAATCACTTTTATCAGTCTCATATGGCCACCATGATACACCAAAACTTCTGCAAAGTCCCTTCAACGTTGCTCTGCTAGCTATATATACAATGTACAAAGTGAAAATGAGGATTTTAGAAGAGTTTCAAAACTTCGAACCTAACCAGGAGGATGCATTAATGAACTCAGTCATCCAAAACAAGTGATTAAATATGAATTTGCTATGTTAATATGACATTTCTATTCAACCATTTTCCATTTCGATTAAATCTAAAGCTTGCCTAGTTTAAGATATAACAACCCAACATTTACCCATTTATAGGTAAGAACTAAGAAGTTAGAAAAGGCTACCTCTAGACACTACCAAAAAAGCGTATATTGATTATACTCACCACGAAGGATGGCCGCAGCTTCCTCCATTGGCTCTCCAAAGTGTTTGATGACTTCCTCCAAAGTAATTAGCCTACCGCTTGTCTTTGGAGCCACTTTAGCTGGAGCTTTCTTCCCCGGCATCCATCTAGTCGTTGTCCTTGCTACTTTAGCCGTCGGCTTAGCGGCCTTTGGAGCCGGTTTTGCCTTAGCTGCTGGTTTAGCTTTTGGAGCTGCCTTAGCTTTAGCTGGAACAGCCTTAGTTTTTGCAACCGTTTTAGCAGCTGAAGGAAGCTTGTAAGAAGCTTTGACCTTAACTAGCTTGTGACTAGCAACAAGCTTCTTCAACTGAATCAACAGCATTTTCTTAAAATTTGCGGGCAGGTCCTTATGCTTGTCTTGGATAAACTTCCGAATCGCATAATGACTAGACCCGTTACGTTCCTTCAACTTCACTATCGCATCACTTATCATCTGTAGACACATTCAAAACACACACAAATTAATCACCTAACTAACAGAAACTTAAAATAACTAGTTGTAAATGAAATATTACCTCCAAGTAAGGAGGGTGTTTAAGTGCTTTCGAATGGATAACACCGTTACTCATCACTGTAAATAGCGCCACAAACTAATTAATAATCATATATTAATTTGTTATGCATAGGTGGTTTGTTTCACTCGCAACAGTCGTGGATTATCAAAATCAACTTTTGAAAGGGGTAAAAACATATGCAAGTTTGATTATTCTGAAGATGAAATTGATGGTGAATACCATGAGACAAGTAATGAGGTATAATATTTTGTTATATCATTATTACAATTTTACAAATACATTAAAATGTCAAATAATTCTAAATTTAGGAAAAAAAAAATATTATGTTGAATCGCCGTGTTCTTCCAAAGATGATGTATCGGCACAATTGAAGTTGGGAGTGGATTATGCAAAGGGAAAACAGTGCAATCATGAAGACAGTTTTGATATTCGTATATTAGAAGAAGAAGATTTTGACTCTACTAATACCGAACTGGTAATATATAGTTTTATTCAATTTAATATAAATAAGCACGTTTTTTATTAATTGTTAATTTTAATTTTGAATACAGACAGAACTGTATTATGTTGAATCACCGGTTTCTTATAAAGATAATGGACCCAAACAAGCAAGTATGAAGCAGAAAGATGGGTATGAAGAACAAAACATTTGTGAAGACAGTTTTGATATCTACAAGGGTCAAGATTTCAAATACAACCATAACCGTATCGTACAAGACGATTCTGATGAAAGCATTGACAATAGTTCTGTTGACATGTCATTAAATGATGGGGAAATCAGTGATGATAGTGATTGTTAAACACTATTTTAGAATTTGTTTGGCAAACTAATTTAATGTTGAGTTGGTATTTATGATTGTTAAAACATTATTGATTTTGGTTGTTTTTTTATGACATTTATCTTTATAATATTTTTTATTGGTATTTTATGATTTTTAAAACATTATTGATTTTGGTTGTTTTTTTATGACATTTATCTTTATAAGATTTATTTTTTATTTTTTTTTTTTATTTTTTTTTTTACTTTTTTTTTTATTTTTTTTTTATCTTTTTAACTTTATCTTGAAACCCTTGATTTTAAGGTAATTATTTTGTTATGTGTTTAAAGTATATCCAAAATTATATTTTGAGAAAAATATAGTGTTTTTTATTTAAACTATTTCAATTTTAACTATTATAAATTATAGTTTTGATGTTGATTTAATCAATGATATGTATTATAACCTTGGTAAGATTATTTTATTAAAAAAATACACATAATATGTTATAAATCTGTATTAGAATGCTTATAATAAACCATATATTTCTTAACTATTGGAAAATCGGTTTGTCATTATTAGGAATGTTCGGAGGGATTTAAATATGGAACAAATTATGCATATCTATTACTTTAATATAAAGATTATTAATTATCTTTTTTTCAATAACAAACGTCTTACCAAATATAAGATACACATTTTCGACGATTTTAAAAACTATAGTTATCTTCATCGATATTGTTTCTATATTTGAATTACGTTTTAGAATCTATATATACTCGCCTAACAAAATTATTAACTCAAATCTTAACCCTAATTCATATATCTATATACTCGCATATACAAACTAAAATGAAATCACTGAAAACTTTTATTGTCAATTAACACCAAAACTAACTCCTTGCACTCTCAAAGTAAAAGTGTTAAGGACATGGTGTTACAGGGAAAATTTGATGCCAATAACTTATCGCCATTTAGAGATAATTGTCTTTAGATGAGAAGGGTTCTTTTTTTTTTTTTTTTTTTTTTTTTTTTCATAATTTTATCATGTAATACTTTAAAATTTATATTATATACGCTGCTTTAAAAGTTTTGTTTACTATATAATTTTTATTTTTCAGGGTGACAAGATTCATGTTATTGTAAAGAATGGTCGATTAACGTTTCTTGATAAGTATTTCAAAGACGACATGGTGGTTGTTATAAGTGATTTTAATGTTATTCCTAATAACGCAAGTTATAAATACACAAAACATCCATACAAAATAAGCTTTGATGGATTCGCATCTGCATGTCTATCAGATACATTTAATGGTGATGTTAATAACACTGGATTTGAATTCACCAAGTTTTCTAATATAAGATCACTGAATCTAGACACATGTGGTACAATATATATAATTTTATGCCCTACCAATATTTTAATTTGCAAATTCGCATAAATCCTTTAATATTAACGTTATTTGGGTTAAAGAATATTAAGGGAAAAGTATTTAGTTGGGGGTGTGAACTTAGAGATTATGAATTTTATGGATGTAAAATGAAGATGTTACCTCTCAAACTTAAGGATGCATTGTAATTTTACAATAACCTCTTTTTTTTTCTCATCTCTCGCTATATAAGCATACCTTATTGATGCTTTCTGTTAAAATTTAACATTAAAAGACTATATTGATAGGCTATATAAACTGAATTTTTTATTTTTATTATTTACTTTTCAGGGGGGTCGAACTTACATATTTAGTAATTGGTATAGTGACAGAAAAGTTGCTTGATTACATTAACTCTAATGAGAATCAGGATAAGTTTTTGATGGATTTAGGGAATGCTAGAGTTTATGATGATGGGAAAGGTATATGTGTATGTTTCATCTTCATTATTTTTTATGAGAAAAGAATTATTTTCTAAAATGAATTTAATTGCTAAATTAACATACATAATTCGTAGATCCTCCTATGATATATATTAACCATCAAATTGGGAGCACATTTGAAATCTTCAATTGCAGAAGCAGAGCTTAATGATTGGGATTGTAAGAGGGAAGAAGAGCTTATTTTGTAATAGGGAAGAAAAGCTTAATGATTTTTCTATGTCTTTTGTTTTATGTTATTTGCATAAGTATGTATCATATGCTTTTATATAAAACAATTATATCTTATGTCATTATCTTTTGATTTGCAATTTTAATGTTTTCAATTATTTTTGGTGCACATTCCCTAATAGCATCTTTAAATGTAAGTTTGTAAAACCTTTATACACAAACAAATTATGGACCAAATTTATAGCCCATTATTTATAGGGCAAATGGCACAAAAAGGTATCAAAGTTAGGGTCCATTTCCAATTAAGGTATTCTGCTTTTTTTTTCTTGCGTAAAAAGGTTGCCAACTTTTTTTTTTAGCAGATTTGGGTTTTTTGCTAACTTTCCGTTAACAACTAACCAAAAATTTCGTTAAGTATACAATGAAACTTTTATAAAATTTGAAGGGCCAAAGTTGATTTTTTTTTTTCTTTTCTTTTATAAACATAATCAAGTACCAAAAATTTATTCATTCAAGAGCTTCCATTAACATCAAATTTTCCATCATTACAAAAATTTGTACCCTAACAAAACTTGATCCAGAACAAACAAAAGAATGAAACATTCTAAAAACAAATCATATCCTAATGTTGTATTACGAAACATAAAACTTGAATTTTTTTTCTTTTATTTTATAAACGTTTCTTCCCCTATATTTTTAACTCAAACCCATCTTTACCACTCAAAGTCAACTTCACATCACTCGAATTCGGGTCATTGAACTGACTCCCTGGTCTATTACAAGACAACATTTCCAGCAACCTTTGTTACTTGATCAACAACATTACACTTACTTGATCTTTTTAAGGAAGTTAATGGGACTGAACCATTGATGGTGGAGATGAACCCAAGTTCAAAAGGCCAGCAGTTAATGCAGAGTTAAACTGGGTAAAAGATGAAGGCATTGTTTCTTGATAGTTACCTGAGTACACACTATTGGTAGTGTTAACAAGATTTTGATTTGAGTTAGAAAGTGGAACCTTTTTCAAGTTTAAGTTTTCCTTATTTTGTGTTTGTTATATAGAAACGACCTCTACAAGAGGTTTATACATCATGAACAAACAAATAGATTAATCATTACAGGTATAAATTAAAACAAACCTTTAACTTTCATTAGCTAAAGTAAGATTTTACAAAGCAACCACTTGTTCGATTAGTGTATTCAGACTAGTATCTTCTCAAACATGAATAAACAATCTCAACAAGACAAAAACTTGTAGCAAATGAAAAGTAAGCTTCCAGATCCAAACATTTAACAATACCAAATCTTAATCAAGTCTCACACATCAAAATCAAAAGGTAACAACAAACTAAGACAAAATCAACGCAACCTTCTGGCTTCCCTCTCAGACTCGAACAAGGTAAGGACATCACCGCAACCTTCTTCTCCGGCCAAAACCCCGCCACCGTCCGGCAACCACCATCGCCGGAAAATTTTCCGGCGAGACCTTTTCTTTGCCGATTCGATAGATCGGTGTACCTAGAACCTTTCTGGAGCTCGTGAGCTCTCGACGCGCCGTGTAACCCCGTGACACACCACCACCGCCACTGCCACCACCGTGCCGCCACCACAGTTTCACCCCACCACCTCTTTTCTCGAAAGGGTAAGATTCCATGTGAAGAAGCCTCTTGAAAAGCAGATGAAACTTTGTGTCTTTGAGAAGGGTCAGAAGCTAAAAGCATCACCCTCGTTTGATGCTGGTGAAACCTTTGCTATGATGATGGCTGCTTTTGTTACTCTTTTATATAACGAACACCATATATAGAGGTCATTTCTATTTTGTTTATAGATTTTGGTTTACAGATTTTGTTTATAGATTTTTTTTACATATTTTTTTGTTTATAAAATTTGGGGAAGAATAGGTTTATAAAAGAAAAGAATTAAAATCAACTTTGGCCCTTCAAATTTTATAGAAGTTTCATTGTTTATTTAACGAAATTTTTGGTTAGTTGTTAACGGAAAGTTAGCAAAAAATCCAAATCCGCTAAAAAAAAAAGTTGGCAACCTTTTTATGCAAGAAAAAAAGCAGAATACCTTAATTGAAAATGGACCCTAACTTTGATACATTTTTGTGCCATTTGCCCTTATTTATATTGTCAAACAACACTTACCAATGGCTTATCCAATACTAAGCTAAAATTTGGAATAATGTGGGCTATAGGCCAAATCTCATAGCCCATTATTTATATAGATCATCAATTCTAATAACATCTTTAAATGTAAGCTTATAAAATTTTTATACACAAACAAATGTTAATTACAGATAAACATCTAATTTAAACGAGAAATAATCCTACATATATAGAAGATTAAAAGTTAACAAACTTTTAGATATTTTAGTCAATAATAATGATAATCATATAAGTTTACAATTTAAAAAAAAAACACTTAACATAATTACAAAAGAAGTTAAAACGTGATCATTATATTCAAAAATTGACTCTCCAAATATACATTTTCCAAATGTTAAATACGGATGCACTGTTCATATGTCATATCAGTTGTATAAAATTTTATATAAACACCATTGTATAATCATATTTGTAAATCTACCTAAAATAAATAAATAAATCTACCTAAAATAAATAAATAAATAAAGGATCCTAAACTGAACCTACTGTTGATTAAAACAATGTCATCTTCAAGAAAAAGAACACTAGAAGTTGCAGAGATTGAAGACAATCAACAACATCAATCAAAGTGTGTTAAATTCTTTACAGTATATGTTATTTTAACATATAACATGACCTAAAGGAAGAATAAACTTTAATTAAACTCATCTAACAACCTTCCCCAGCTTGGTCACTGTTTGTAGTATATTTGTTTAAAAGAAAAAAGAAAATATACTCGTCAGCGAGCTACTTACCCCTATCCCACTGCAGACACTCTTACCATGTAGAGATATTTTTCACGACATACAAAGTGTAGTTAATTATCTCTAGAACGATCATGAACAAGAAGTGTTAGCTTTAAATTATATGATTAAAGTGATGGTCATTTATCTTTTATTTATCTTTGTAAGTGTGTGTCGATTAGATATAAAAGAATAGTTCAAGAAGGCTTTGTGTTGGACTATGCTAGAATGTAATAGATTAGTCCAAGCAATATGTAAAAATCCAAGTCCAACACAAAGCCCATCAAGCCCAAGTAAAGCCACTTAGGGCGTCACCCTATAGCTATATATATCACACTCTTACTTCAAATCAAGTGTGCCTCATAGACTAGTATAGGTGAGAGTGTGTATTGTGTGTATTCTCTAAGTTTTGTGTTTGTTTCTTTCTTTCATTTGAAGCTAATAAACATTCGGCATAAGTTATTTACATTCGATCCACATCACAACTCATCTCATCTATATTTCTTATATTGTTCTTTAAGTGTCACGCATAAGTAGTATAGATTAGTTAGTTTGTTTGATAAAGTAGATTAGATTCATAGCTTTACAAGTGGTATCAATACGGCAAACAACGAGTTAGAAGTTATTTGTGTTCGGTTTTGGATCAAAGTTAACATAAAGGTCGCGTTTTTTGTCAATAAAAACGTGAGCTTTTGTGTCCTATCTTTGGTTTTACGAGTTTTAAGGATAAAGGTTGTAGATTTCAGTGTTTTACGTGAAGTTTAGTAAGCTTTGGATTAAAAGTCTCAATCTTTGTATCGAAAAAAGGTGTATCTAGTGTATTGGCGATAAAAGGTTTGGGCTTTTTATATTTTACGTGGTGTTTGAAGTTTTTTTTATCGAGAAAAGGCTACAAAAGTTGCGGTTTGAATCTCCATCATCTTGCGACATATCTAAATTCTTGTATAAGAATTTAGATAAAAGATGGTTTATAGGATTTCTTGTATAAGAATTCCTATAGAAAAGGGTTTATAGGAATTGTGAAATTCTATAGAAATTGTATATTTTCTATCGAAATTGTGGAACAAAGTTTTATTGCAATTCTGGCATCAAGCGTGTTATCGCAATTCTGGTCACTAGAAAGCTATCGCAATTCTGGTTGAAAGGGTCTATCGCAATTGTCACCAAAGTCAGACTTATCGCAATTGTTGGTCAAAAGTATCGCAATTCTGGTTTCAAGCACTTATCGCAATTCTGCCTGAGTGTACCTATCGCAATTGTCCCTGGAGTTTGACTTATCGCAATTGTCCCTTGACTTATCGCAATTCTCACAAGGAAAACTATCGCAATTGTGGAAAACTTGTCGTAACTTACATAACCTTTCTAAATTTGATTTATACTTAATTTCTAAAATGTCGAACGTGAACTCGGTATTCTCTCACTTGTATAAGTGTGATGAATACTTCGACAAGGATTATATCTACTAATTTGTATAAATTAGTTAGATTTTTATATAAATTGCAAATTTACATAAATTGCATATTCCTATATAAATTAAGATTTTGCCAAAATTTGTATAAATTTTGTCTAAATTAAGATTTCTATAGAAATTGTGAATTTATCTAAATTGTTATTTACATAACTATGTCAAATTTGTGAACCTTTGATCTTGTCTAAATTATAGTCTTGTCAAATTTAGTAACTTTATCTAAATTGCTACGTTTATCTAAATTGTCATAATATATCTAAATTGCAAGTAACTTCAAATGATCTTCAGCAAAGAACCAAGACTTCACCACAACAACTAAGTTTAACCTTCAACAAACAAACTACCTAGTTAGTTGCAACGATCCTAAATCAACTTTATCAAACAACATCATCAATGGCAACTCAACAAGACATTCATGCAGCCGGTGTAGAAAGCCGTCCTCCGATGCTAGAAAAAGGTGGTTATCTTCCATGGACAAGCCGTATGCTTCGCTACATCAAAACAAAACCTGATGGTAAACTTCTACTTCACTCCATCAATCATGGACCATTCAAGCCTCGTCAACTTCTAGACCCTGGGGATCCAAATGGAACACCTCCCACACCACCATTCTATCGTGATCAATATGAACATGAATACACAGAAGAGGATAGGAAGCAAATTGCAACTGATGACTTATCAATGCACTTAATTCAACTTGGTTTACCACGGGAAATATTTGCTGCTGTTGACAGTTGTGAAACTACTTATGACATGTGGGAGAGAGTTAGAAGGCTTTGTCATGGCACGGAAATCGGGCAACAATATGTTGAAAACAAGCTTCTAACTGAATGGGAGAAATTCACATCCACTCCAGCAGAACCCATTGAGTCTTACTACACCAGGTTTTGCACTCTCATGAACGAGCTAATCAGGAACAAGTTGACGCCAACGCCAATTGTCCAAAACATCAAGTTCATCAACAACTTACTAGAAGAATGGGGACGATTTGTCACAATTGTTAATCAAACAAAGGACCTTCATCAGGTGAACTATGATCAGCTCTATGACTTTCTAAAGCAAAACCAGAAAGAGGCAGATGAAGTCAGGAAAGAGAAACTAGCAAAGCAACATGATCCTCTT
The DNA here is from genome assembly GCA_021014915.2 of Artemisia tridentata subsp. tridentata. Lineage (NCBI taxonomy): Eukaryota > Viridiplantae > Streptophyta > Magnoliopsida > Asterales > Asteraceae > Artemisia > Artemisia tridentata. Next base: position 88,067,158 of record CP139506.1, read on the forward strand.
GCATTGATTGCTCAAACACCAACACCTGCAACAGTGAATACACAACCATCATCATCAACTTCCACTCAGAACTTCATGCAACAACAATATGTACCACAACAACCATTCTACTAACAACAACAACAAGTCATTCCACAACAACAATACCCACAATACCAAGAACCAGAATTTACTGACAATGATGAAACTCTTGCTGCTATGACACAAGCATTTGCTTTACTATCAAAGGCATTACAAGGACGCTACTCTACACCCACTAACAACAACCAAAGGATTTCATCGAACACTCGCAACAGGCAGATTGCACAGCCGAGTTTCAACATGGGTCAACAAGGACAAATGGTTGGAGGTTATGGGAATCAGCAGGGATATGCTCCTAGATACCAGATGGGTAATCAGAATGCAGGGCAGTATGGAGGAAATCAGATGGGTCAGTATGCAGGGAATCAGATGGGCCAAGTTATTGGAAATCAGAGGGGTCATAATGTTGGTAATCAGATTGGGAATGTTGCTTCTCCAGTTACTGGGAATTATGGGAATGTGAATCAGGGTAATCTGTTAAAGTGTTTCAACTGTCAGGGAATCGGTCACATGGCAAGAAACTGTCCCACCAATCCGAAAAAGAAAGATCCAGCTTATTTGCAGAAAGCATTGCTGTTGGCACAGAAGGAAACGGCTGGGTTACAGTTGATTGCAGAAGAGAATGATTTTATGGCTCTTATGGATAATATGGAAGACCTTGAAGATATCGATGCAAACTGCATTTTTATGGCAAATCTTTAGGAGGTTAAGTATGACACGGATTCTGAAGCACCACCTGCTTATGATATCAATGCAGTCTCTGAGGTATCACCATTCACTACATGTCACAATAATGAAATATTTGATATGTCACCTCAGAATGAACAGCATCCTGCGACTCCTGCATCCACGTATGATACATACATGGACACGCCAAGTTGTAGCAATATTAATTTGGCAACTCCAGATATGGATCCTAGTGGAGGCTTCGAGTCACAGTATACTGAGAATGATGAGGAAACACGTGCGTTATTTGAATCATTATTTCAAAATTGTAGTATTGAAATTGAAAAGGTCAAACAAGTCAATCGCGATGTTAAGGCCGCGAATGTGAAATTGACCGCTGAGCTTGAGAGGTATAAGGAAAATGAAAAAGCTTTTGAATTTAATAACAAACGACAGTCAGAATTAGAAATAGGTTATAGAAATTCCGTTTCAAGAGAAAAAAAACTGCAAATCAAGTTTGACACACTAGATGTTAATTTGAACTTGAAAATAAAATCCTTAAACACGGAAATTTCAGAATTAACCAACCAACTTTCTAAACCAAAATCAACTTGTTCTGATCTTGAAAAAGAAAAGAAAGAGTTTAATGCAAAGTTTTCAAAACGTGAAAATGATCTTCTTGATGAAATCATTGACAAACAAGAAACCATTAAAAAGTTGGAAGAGTTGCTTGTAAAAACGGGTCATTCTACACAAACAATTCATATGCTAATTAAAGATCCAAACCCGCTTTTGCATACAATGAAGAAAATGGCTATCGGTTGTGAAAACCCTTAAATACTCAAGAAAGCTCAGAAAGAACAGAATGTGTTGTATAATGGTAATGTGCTTTTTGATAAACATGATCCTCCCGAAGTCCGGATTCTAATGAAACGATTGAGTTGGCCGAAGAGAGCATAAATAAAATGAGACAGATGAACCCAGAAATTAAACCAATAGATTATAATAAGCTTAACATAATTTCTGGAGTAAATTTTGTTAAACAACAACCAGTACCAAAGGTTTTCAAAAGACCAGTTGTTTCAACAAAACCAAAAGTTGTCTCCAAAAATCTTTCTAACATCGAACAAATGTCATCTAGCAACCCTTTTAACACAAGTGAAGCTAGATGATATTTGGATAATCTTAAAAAGAGAATGGAAATTTTTCAAAGTCATGTTAAAACTAAAACAGAAATCAGTATCAACAACTGGCATTCAAGTTTTCATGCTGAACAGAAAAAGATGTTTGACAAAGACATTATTCCTCCACTAAACGCCATTAGTATAAGAATACTTAATGTGGAAAATGCGCTTTTAAAAGAAACAGCCGACTTTGCCAAGGACCACACATCTCTGGTAAAGGAAGCAAATGAAAACATTGAATACATCAAAGTTTTGGAAAGACACAATGACACTCTCTTCGAAGTAGCTCTGTCAACTGATATTATGTCCATAATCTACCAAACATATTATGTGGAAGACGATGAAAGACTTCGAGCTGAGACTTCTCAAATTGTTTTAAAATATGAAAATCCGCTTGCTAAGCTTGAAAAGGAAAATATAACATATTTTAAACAACTTGATCGGAAAAAGGAAGAATGCAAGTATGACAAATTGTCGTATGAGCGTGCTTACAAAAATATGAAAGAGCAAAATGATCATTTGAAGTCTCAGTTAGAAAGTCAAAAAAGGAAGGATGAGGAAACTAAGGACAATCCGGTTGATAAATCAAAAATGTCAATTTCTCAATGTGTTCCAACACCCTTGCCAAAGGAAAATGAGAAAGGAAAAGAGAAAGCGGTTGTCGAAACACCGAATGTGATAGAACCTGAACTTTATAGGATTAATACCACTACTGCGTCTACCTCTACATCTCAAACATATAGGGCGATAGACAGAAGTGCTAAAAATAATCCAACAGAGACTAGGTATGCTAAAACTGATTCAAAGGACAACAAGATAAATCCTAATGCGTGTGCCTTACCTTCTACAGGAGTAGAAAGTACCTCTAGGAGCAGCAGACTAAAGCCTAGGAGCAATACAAGTAACAATAGAGTCTCGCCTGTCTCTGAGAGTGAATGCAAGAAGAAAACGGAAGAAGTAGAAGAACACCCTAGGAATTTATCGATTTCGAATAAGAAACATATGTCATCTGGATGTAATGTTAAGAGTATTATTTCGAGTGCATGTAATGAATCTGTTTGTTTAATGTGCAAGAAATCGTTATCTAAAAATGCTTGTGATGATATTGTTTCTAATAATGTGAATGTGAATGCAAAGCCTGAACAGAAAGATGTTCCTTCAGGAACTAGTGCTAAGACTAGATATATTCAAAGACTTATTGCAAAATCTAGGTCAACCACTAGTAGAATATTGCCTCGGAACTATCTTAAGTTGTGCGTATGGATCCCAACGGGTAGAGAATTCACTCTAGTAAATGGTAAATTAATGGCTCCAAAAGAACCAGTAAAAAATGTCTATGAATGTGATTCGTCTGTTACCCCTAACCCCATGGAACCAAATGATAAACGGTTTCCAAATGCACAATCATCTGTTATTGGCATGTTATCGAAATACGTCTTTGGATAGTCGACTCGGGTTGCTCTAAGCACATGACCGGGAATCTGAAGCTGTTGATCAATTTTGTATGGAAGTTCATGGGAACTGTTCAGTTTGGAAATGATCATGTAGCAGCTATTCTGGGTTATGGAGATCTTCAGTTCGGGAATTTTTTAATCACTTGGGTTTACTATGTCGAAGGATTGGGACACAATTTGTTTTCAGTCAGGCAGTTTTGCGATGCAGATTTAGAGGTTGCATTTAGAAGAAATACTTGCTTCGTTAGGAATTTGATTGGAGATGATCTCTTACATGGAAATCGTGGCACCAAGATCTATGCTATCGACATAAGTCAAATGGCCTCTTCATCACCAATTTGTCTCATGACAAGAGAATGTGAAACAAAGTCCTGGTTGTGGCATAGACGTTTAACCCATCTAAACATCGACACCTTAACAGAGTTAGCCAATGATAACACTCAAATTGTACATGTTTTTAGGAGCGTTATCGTGGATTTTATGCATATATATTGATCACTTTTATGAACTTATGGTACTTAATGAGGTATAATTTCTATTTTAGGTTCATGGAAGCTCACGACAAAGAAAACGAAGAAAAAGTCTAAGAAACGATCAATAAACGAAGATTTATGCATATACGAAGAATTCCCGACAAATGAAAGTCTCTTGGAGTATATTCGAGAAGATAAAGTCATGAAGTTGTCACTCCAAAGACTCAAGAATAAAGCACAAGAGGGAAAACGAGAAAAGAAATGAAGAAAAGAAGCTCAAACGAAGAATTATTGGAAGACTCGTTGTTCCCGACACACCTTCACCATTTTGGCCATATCTTGAGCATACGAACTCGGATTTAGTTGATTCAAGCGGTCACGGAAAGCTAAGAGAAAAATCTACAGGCCAGAAGGATCCATCCGATCGATATGTGCCCGCAACCGATTCGGATGGAGCTAAAACCGATCGGATGGAGCCCATCCGATTCGGATGGATGAATCTGACTTCTCAAAAGTCCTTTTTAATGAGTAATTAAGTGCCATCAAGCCCCATGTTCGATCATATGTCCCTAATAACTCCATAACCTGCTACTTTATGACCCTTTGTGCCCAAGTTACTTATTTGTTGGCTAAGGGTGGCTTCTACCTATAAGTAAGACCATCTTGGCATGGTTTTGGGTGTGAAATTCTAGCCTCCACCCTTAAGGACGAATTTTCACCAACTATTATCAACCCCAAAAGACCACAAACCTCTACCATTTCCAGAAGTAGTGCTCAAGTGCTTGACGAAGTGTTCGGGTGTAATTTTCCGGCTTGGTTAGAAGTTGTATTTGATTGGAGGCTTGAAGGTTGCTATAATCCTTCACCTTTACCTATTGTAATTGATACCTTGGGTAAACTCTTGTTACTTTTATGATGTTGAATTCTATTATTCATGTTGAACTTTGGTATATTCTCTTTTAATAATATTCATGTTTGGTTTCTATGATTGTGATGATGTGATTCTTGATATGTGTTTTGTCTTGTGAATGATGTCTTAGTACTTGTTTGGTTCATATGATAACTTGTGATAATAGGATGTTTGGGAATAATTAGTATTTGTTTGATAACATCATATTTGGTTAAATTGGATCTTATTATTGTTTATAGTTTTGATCAATCATTGTTGGGTCCACACCAAGGATTCTCAATAGTGGTTGATTTCAATTCATTAGTCGACGAATGTTTTGGTCTTGTACTTTGTGACGATTGTATGAGAAACATAATAAACATAACAAGTGAAAGTTTAATTTAGATTAAGGGTCGAAAGGAATCTTTTGAATATGTGTTCTAATCAAGTAAATGGAACTTCAAGAATTAATAACATCAAAGTTATGGGGTCGAAAGAACTCTTTGTTTGTTGTTGGTTTGGGCATGAGTTTTATGACATGACCAATTGATTAAGACTTATGTATATTTGATTTATAAAACACTAAATTATTATTGGTTCTAAAGGTCGAAATGATTACCTTTGATAATATGTTTTCCAAACTAGTAAAGGCTTACACCAAGTCCTTACTAACTTATTAGCATTGCCAAACATGTATGTTCTTTGTGTGATTGTTCTTATATTGCTTTTCTTGTTGGTTTGATCCATGACAATCATAACCATCAACTTGTTACTTGCTTAAACAAACAAATGACACTTGAGTGCAACCAAGTCTCTTGGGACGACCTTGACTTACCAACCCCTATACTACATAAGACTAGGGTATACTTGCCCGAATGTGTTCCTAGTTAATCGGTAATTCTTGTTTATAAATTTAAAACCTCGTGCGAACGCATCAAGTTTTTGGCGTCGTTGCCGGGGACTTGCGTTTGTATTTTTGTGTTTGTTTGCTTGTTGAAATGTTTGCTTGATTGTGATGCTTGCGTTTGAATAATTGTTTCTTTGCTCTTGCTTACTTTCTTGTTTTCTCATGATAATTACTTAATTGCCTCCCTTGCGTTTTGTTTCAAAAATCTCTTAATTCTCATCTTTTGCTTAATGATCTTGGCATCAAAATCAAGTGTTTTGGTGTTGGGATTTGGTTTCATGTGTTCTAAAAATGCTCATTCAAATGTTTGCTTTCAAAGTTTGTGCTCGAATTGCTTGCGAAAAAAAACCACCAATTGTGTTTGTCTTAATTTTCTTACTTGTTTTCCGTGATTAATAATGTTTTCATATTTGTTTAGAATAGTAGAATATTCTCTTGTGTGTTTAACTTTATTTTTAAGTTTAATAAAAGTCTTAAAATTTAAACATGGTTTATTAAAAAAAAAATCTGAGTCGTCCATCCGATCGGATGGCAGGTGTACCGATCGGTTGGGAGTCTCGGAAAAAGTTAGATCAGATGAACCGATCGGATGGATGATGAACCGATCGGATGGTCAGCTCGGAAAAAATTTTATTTAGAAAGCCGATCGGTTGGACCAATCGGTAAAAATTGAAATCACCCCAACCGAATCGGATGCAATCCATCCGATCGGATGGAGCTCTCAGTAAAAAAAAATTAAATTTTGTTAATTCCCAACTGATTGGTTGGATGATAAACCGATCAGACGGACTAATCAGTAAATTAAAAAAAAAAAAAAAAAAAAAAAAAGATTATTTTCATTTTTCATATTTTGTTCTTTTGTGTTTGTGTTTAGATCGAATAAGTTTAAATGTCTTTTGGCTTTTGCAAGAGTATCATTTCGTTTATTCTACTTAAATTTGGTTTTTGCATTTTAGATTTTGTTAATTTAGTATGTTGTGAATAAATAAGTACTTGTTTTTAAAAATGTTTTGAACTTTGTGGGTATGTTCACTGGAAACCCTCACGAGACTTCACTCGTCCACTCGGGCCATCGAGGGGTTTAAAAAGCTTGTTGCATACGCTAAATGCAATCGTGATGCCTACGAAAGTGAGTTTTATAAATTTACGCGTTTTTTGTAGTTTAGTTTATTTTTGCAGATTTAATAAGCTCTTGGAGATTGGATTATTGGTGATATTGTACTTGGTGTGGAGATGTTTTGTTGAATGAGAAATTGATTGATCTCATAAGCTTATGCTAGCATTTGCTTAGCACCTTATCATATGGAGTTCGATCGCGATTTCTTGGCCCGGGAAGTTTTGTTTCTCTTGGATTATTTATTTATTTATTTATTTTCCCAATTTTACATGCTTTGAAGTTTATTTTTCACAATGAGTAAAATCGAAACTACTTTTCAAATTTATAATTTTTGGGCTAAATTTAAGATTTTTGTATACTTGTTTGCCCTTATGATCTAATTGTTTTCACGCTTTTAGGATAATATATTAGAATAACTGGATCAATCCATAGGTGAAATCTGTAATTTTGAAAAATTTGTGATGTGTCCCGATTAATATTGCAATCCATTCTGGGATCGATAACATTTGCTAACACATATTATAGCCATTTCCACTAAATTGTGAGGATTTGAGCCTATTTCGTATATAGCATACATCTTTTATGCTTGGATCTTTTGCTATGAGTGTGCCGGTGATTTTATTTATTCTAGAACTTGTACTTATAAATCATTATAAGACCGCAGTAAGATCGCATTCGTGTGATATAAGTGTATTCGTGTGATAAAGAGGCACCCTTAGGATTTTAAACCAAATGGCCTTCATTTTACATCTAATGATATATTAGCTAACTACACTGGTTAGTTAACCTCCCATATGAACCCATTTGTTAGCGTTTATCTTTAGCGCTAGATACCCTTAGTTAAACCCTTTGAACCATTCCCTTCTTTTGTTACATCCAGAAAAATACAAAAATATTTTACACTTTAAACCTTAGCCTAACCCCTTGTCAAAGTCTAAACGGTTGGTTGCTAGTTGCTTGGTATGTTGGATTGTTTTTGATGATTATTAGTTAGCCACACTTTGTCATTCGTGTGTGCCATTCCGACAAAGACGAAGGATGCATACTTCTTATTTGTATTTTTGTGGTGTATGCTTATATGAAGTGTGGGAGAGATGTTATGTATGAAAGGAGAAAGAAAAAAATATGTGAAAAAAAAAAGAAAAGAAAAAATGTGTGATGACAATTATAGCCAATGTGCTATATTATTATGAAGATGAAGGAAGATGAAGTATGTTTGAGATATCGATTAGCCAGTGTGCTAAGACGTGATATACATATATATTTGGTGATCGATATGTGAAGAAGAGGAAGTTGTTAATTATAATCATTTACGGGTTTGCGGTTTGTTCGGTAACTAGCAATAATGGGACTTAGACTTGACTTTATTTTTCTTTTAAAACCAATTTCATAAATATTCTCATGTCTTATCCCTACCCTTACCAAATTACTTTATTCGTTGTTAGCTTTCGAGCATCCGGATATAGTGATGCCTTTGTGAAAATATGTAGTGCATGGATATTGTAGTGACCATCCGGGTTTCTGAATAGTTGAAAAACGTTGCTAGCGAGCTAGTGCGTGTTTGGGTGACCATCCGTTATGTAAGTAACGTTGTTAGCAAACCAAGGTACAATCTAGTGACCATCTGTTGCTTAACTAGTCAAGAATTCGTTGCTAGCGAGCTATTATATTCTTGTATGAAATATTTGCACATTAGCCGGTAACCTTTAACCTCAACCCGAATAAAAGACCTCTTTAGATGTTTACACTTGGCGCTTACGCCACGTCGGTGGAGTTTTGTTTCTTGTACAAGCCTATGGTAATAAATGGATCATGACTGAGCAATGAGTGTGATTTCTCTTATATATACTCCACTACCTAAATAAATGAGTGATTGAGTGAATTATACTTCGTTTCTTTATCTTTTCGTGAGGTGTTTAGAAATGTTACTCAAGCAAGGAAATCTTGTCATACATCTCGGTTTTTCACCATAAAAGCTTAAAATGATGAATCTTATCTTGTACTTGTACTTGTACTTGTACTTGATAGATTTGCATCACATTTTGTTAAACATTTTTATGCACCATGTGAGATCTATTTTTCTTAATATTTGCTTGAGGGTAAGCAAACCTTTAAGTGTGGGGGAGTTTGCGCTCATTTGCTCATTTCTCTTTTATTTGGTTAAAAAAAAAAAAAAAAAAAGAAATTAACTATCTGTCCAACCGATCGGATGTGCGAGAATCCGATTCGGTTGGCAAGTTGCATGTTTTAACAAATTGTCCATCCGATCGGATGGAGATGCAAACCGATCGGATGGATGCGAAAAAATTCTTTTGAAAAAAAAATTTAAATTTCCTTTTCGTTTTTTCATTTAGGTATGAATTTCGATTCTTCTTTTTCTAGATTTGCTTGAGGGCAAGAAAAGTTCAAGTGCGGGGAATATGATAACACTCAAATTGTACATGTTTTTAGGAGCGTTATCGTGGATTTTATGCATATATATTGATCACTTTTATGAACTTATGGTACTTAATGAGGTATAATTTCTATTTTAGGTTCATGGAAGCTCACGACAAAGAAAACGAATAAAAAGACTAAGAAACGATCAATAAACGAAGATTTATGCATATACGAAGAATTCCCGACAAATGAAAGTCTCTTGGAGTATATTCGAGAAGATAAAGTCATGAAGTTGTCACTCCAAAGACTCAAGAATAAAGCACAAGAGGGAAAACGAGAAAAGAAATGAAGAAAAGAAGCTCAAACGAAGAATTATTGGAAGACTCGTTGTTCCCGACACACCTTCACCATTTTGGCCATATCTTGAGCATACGAACTCGGATTTAGTTGATTCAAGCGGCCACGGAAAGCTAAGAGAAAAATCTACAGGCCAGAAGGATCCATCCGATCGGTATGTGCCCGCAACCGATTCGGATGGAGCTAAAACCGATCGGATGGAGCCCATCCGATTCGGATGGATGAATCTGACTTCTCAAAAGTCCTTTTTAATGAGTAATTAAGTGCCATCAAGCCCCATGTCCGATCATATGTCCCTAATAACTCCATAACCTGCTACTTTATGACCCTTTGTGCCCAAGTTACTTACTTGTTGGCTAAGGGTGGCTTCTACCTATAAGTAAGACCATCTTGGCATGGTTTTGGGTGTGAAATTCTAGCCTCCACCCTTAAGGACGAATTTTCACCAACTATTATCAACCCCAAAAGACCACAAACCTCTACCATTTCCAGAAGTAGTGCTCAAGTGATTGACGAAGTGTTCGGGTGTAATTTTCCGGCTTGGTTAGAAGTTGTAGTTGATTGGAGGCTTGAAGGTTGCTATAATCCTTCACCTTTACCTATTGTAATTGATACCTTGGGTAAACTCTTGTTACTTTTATGATGTTGAATTCTATTATTCATGTTGAACTTTGGTATATTCTCTTTTAATAATATTCATGTTTGGTTTTTATGATTGTGATGATGTGATTCTTGATATGTGTTTTGTCTTGTGAATGATGTCTTAGTACTTGTTTGGTTCATATGATAACTTGTGATAATAGGATGTTTGGGAATAATTAGTGTTTGTTTGATAACATCATATTTGGTTAAATTGGATCTTATTATTGTTTATAGTTTTGATCAATCATTGTTGGGTCCACACCAAGGATTCTCAATAGTGGTTGATTTCAATTCATTAGTCGACGAATGTTTTAGTCTTGTACTTTGTGACGATTGTATGAGAAACATTATAAACATAACAAGTGAAAGTTTAATTTAGATTAAGGGTCGAAAGACATCTTTTGAATATGTGTTCTAATTAAGTAAATGGAACTTCAAGAATTAATAACATCAAAGTTATGGGGTCGAAAGAACTCTTTGTTTGTTGTTGGTTTAGGCATGAGTTTTATGACATGACCAATTGATTAAGACTTGTGTATATTTGATTTATAAAACACTAAATTATTATTGATTCTAAAGGTCGAAATGATTACCTTTGATAATATGTTTTCCAAACTAGTAAAGACTTACACCAAGTCCTTACTAATTTATTATCATTGCCAAACATGTATGTTCTTTGTGTGATTGTTCTTATATTGCTTTTCTTGTTGGTTTGATCCGTGACAATCATAACCATCAACTTGTTACTTGTTTAAACAAACAAACGACACTTGAGTGCAACCAAGTCTCTTGGGACGACCTTGACTTACCAACCCCTATAATACATAAGACTAGGGTATACTTGCCCGAATGTGTTCCTAGTTAATCGGTAATTCTTGTTTATAAATTTAAAACCTCGTGCGAACGCATATGCCAAAGACAACATCGTCACCGGTCTCCCAAAGTTCAAATACACCAAAGATCACTTATGTCCATCCTGTGAGCAAGGAAAAAACAAAAGGACAACATATAAACCCAAAACCGTACCCAGTTCGGTCGATAAGTTACATCTGTTGCATATGGACTTATGTGGCCCAATGAGAGTTGAAAGCATTAATGGGAAGATGTATATTCTTGTTATTGTCGGTGACTATTCAAGATATACATGGGTAAAGTTTCTGAGGTCAAAAGACGAAGCACCGGGCATCATCATCACCTTTCTGAAGCGAATTCAAGTCCTACTTCAAGCTCCAGTTAGGATAGTAAGAACTGACAATGGCACGGAATTTACTAATCAGGAGTTAAGAACATATTTTGAAGAGACTGGAATTACTCACCAGACATCAGTTGTTAGAACTCCACAGCAGAACGGGGTAGTTGAAAGAAGAAATAGAACTCTTGTGGAAGTTGCTCGCACGATGCTAATTTATTCTAGTGCACCGTTATTCTTATGGGCTGATGTTGTTGCCACTGCTTGTTTTACTCAGAACCGTTCCCTAATCCATCCAAGATTCAATAAAACCCCATATGAGCTAGTGAACAACAGAAAACCCGACATCTCTTACCTTCATGTATTTGGCGCTTTGTGCTATCCAACGAACGACAGAGAAGATCTGGGGAAGCTGAAAGCTAAGGGTGATATTGGAATCTTCATTGGTTATTCAGAAAACTCGAGGGCATTCAGGGTGTATAATAGAAGGACTAAAAGGATAATGGAGACGATGAATGTGAAGTTTGATGAGATTTCACAGATGGCTTCTGAGAGACTCGCTCTAGAACCCGCGCTTAACCCGATGGCTTCTAATCATACCGGATTAGGACCCCCACCAAACAGTCAAACTTCTGGACATATCAGTTCAGGACTCGTACCCCAAGGAGCTCAATCAACTACCACTGAAAAACCAACAAATCAAGAACTGGAAAACTTCTTCGAGTTTATGTATGATGAATACTATGGTGGAGCTTCGACAAATGCATCACAACAACGTTCCGCTGCACCCGCTCAAAATCAACAACCACCACCACCACCACCGCAAGATGCATCAACAACCATCGAAGCCGACGCACCAACTCCCTCCACATCATCAACATCTACTCCAGCAACTCCAGTTATTGAGATTGTGTTACCAAGAGTTGATGAGCAAAACCAAACCACACCAATTCAAGAAGAACAACAACAAAACGATGATGTGTTAGAAGAAGAACCATTCGAAAACCCATTTGCAACGGAATCTGCTGAATCTTCTTCTAGGCTACAAGAACCATCCAACACGCATTCGTTAAATCCAAGGTACCCTTCTACGTTACAGTGGACTAAAGACCATCCAATAGAACAAGTTATTGGTGAACCTTCAAGGCCAGTTCAGACGAGAAAACAACTCGCCACCGATTGTGATATGTGCATCTATGCCTGCTCAGTCAGTCTAAAAGAGCCAAAGAACATTCGGGAGGCGATGGCAGACAATGCATGGATTGAAGCAATGCAGGAAGAACTTCTCCAATATCAATTACATGACACTTGGGATTTAGTGCCGAGACCAATCGACAAACTCGTCATTGATCTTAAGTGGTTATGGAAGAACAAAAAGGATGAAGAGATGACTGTCATTCGCAACAAAGCTCGTCTAGTGGCTAAGGGATTCAGACAAGAAGAGGGGATAGATTTTGAAGAGTCATTCGCACCAGTAGCAAGGCTTGAGGCAGTCGGGATCTTCTTAGCATATACAGCTCACAAGAACATCACGGTCTATCAGATGGATATCAAGACAGCATTCTTGAACGGAACTCTAAAAGAAGAAGTGTACGTGAGTCAGCCAGACGGATTCGTAGACAAAGATCATCCCGACTACGTCTACAAGCTAAAGAAATCTATATATGGTTTGAAACAAGCCCCAAGGGCGTGGTATGACGAATTATCATCTTTCCTACTTTTTAATAATTTCACCAAAGGAACAATTGACCCGACCTTGTTTACCAGAAAATTCAAAGATGACATTTTGATTGTTCAGATTTACGTGGACGACATAATCTTTGGGTCCACTAATCCGAAACATTCAAAACATTTTGAAAATCTCATGAAAAGCAAATTTGAAATGTCCATGATGGGTGAATTAAAATTCTTTCAAGAATTACAAATTCATCAATCCCCACGTGGTATTTTTATTAATCAGGCTAAATATACAATTGAGATTTTGAAAAAACATGGAATGGAAAATTGTGACTCTGTTGGTACACCAATGGTCACTTCACCCAAAATAGGCGCTGATTTATATGGGAAACCCGTGGATCCGAAGAAATATCGGAGCATGATTGGTTCTCTCATGTATCTCACTGCTAGTCGACCCGATATTCATTTTGCTGTCTGTTTATTAGCACGGTTTCAGGCAAGGCCTACCGAACTTCACCTCCAAGAGGTTAAACGGATCTTTTGGTACCAACGAAGAACCATTAACATGGGACTTTGGTATCCGAAGGATTCGGAGTTTAAACTAACAGCCTTTTCAGATGCCGACCATGCTGGATGCCAAGTTACAGCAAAAAGTACATCCAGGGGAGCACAATTTTTGGGAGAAAAGCTAGTAGGCTGGTCATCAAGGAAACAAGACTGTACGGCATTATCAACCGCAGAAGCCAAGTATGTGTCTCTATTTGCGTGTTGTGCCCAAGTTCTATGGATGAGGACACAACTCACAGATTATGGCTTTACTTTCGACCGCATACCTATGTATTGTGATTCGAAAAGTGTCATAGCCATCTCGTGCAATCCAGTTCAACACTCCAAGACCAAGCATATTAGAGTCCGCTATCACTTCATAAAGGAACACGTAGAAGAGGGTACTGTGGAATTATTTTTCGTGAAGACTGAATACCAACTCGCCGATCTATTCACTAAAGCTCTTCCAAAAGAGAGATTCGAAAATTTAGTTCGACGAATTGGCATGCGAAGCCTAACTCCCGAAGAGTTAGAAAGTCTTCTCGAAACTTCTTGAAACTATTTCGCTGTAGATAGATATAGATATAGATAAAAAAAATAATAATAAAAAAATAAAAATAATAATAATGTATATTCTTCTTCCGATATGTCTCTCGTATAATCAATATTATGTACATATCTAGAAATGTCATTCAACAATGATACGGATGTGTACATATGCTTGAGCGAGAACATATCGTCTCTCAAAATTTCTTCACTATGGTTTTCGTATACTTCAATACGAAACCCGCACTACAATGGTGGCTTTCGTATACATCAGTACGAAACCCGCACTTAAAGGAAGACTTCTGATTATTTCAAATCAGAACTCGCAATCAAAGACAATATATAACAACTTCATGCAAATCCGTCTATCTCTTCACAAGGACACTCATTTAATCAGTTGATATCAAAAATATAACTACATGCTATTTTTGAGGGGGAGAAGACGTGATTAAATGTGTTCAAAGATCGTGGATTGAATCTCGGAGAGCTCCTATCCAAAAAGACTCAGTATTAACCCTCGAATTGACGAAAAATAAATGTCCGTAATCGAAAAGACTTGTCCGGGACGGGTAATAATTTCAAGCTGGTTATCCAGTGATGTAAACGTGTCTCGCAAAGGACTTGTCTGAGTAGAATGTACCAATTCGAGATATAATCATTGAATATGACCGGGACGGGTAATAATTTCAAGCTAGTCCAACTAGTGATGTAAACGTGTCTCGCGAATGTCATGTTCATTGAAAGTCGATCAATTCAAATGTGTGAACTCTACCCAACATGTGCAAATTTATCTTAAAAATGCATGAGCACATGTGAAGGGGAGTATTTTAAAAATGCAAAACTCTCGAAGTGTTAACTAAAATGTGTTTATTCATAAACACTTTGAGAGATTTTCTCAAAAGGTTTTATGGCAAGTGATCAACAAATCTAGGATAATCATGGAGTAATAAGGTGATTATGGTTAAGTTATGTCCTATGATCCGCCAGAGCCGGAGGGATCTACCCAAGGACAATTCCAATAGATTAGAATTAGAAGTCCATTGGTAAGATTGAAAAAATGAGTAAATGAGAAAGGAGAAAGAAGGGGTTGAAGAATTAAAAAGAAAAGTTTAATGAAATGGTGAAAAGAAATAGCCCTCCATGAAAACTTAGGGCAGAAACCGGGTCAATACATCTGCTATCGGTTATCACAAGTTGATACTGATATTGAAGACAAGACGTCATGGACCCAGTGACGCGCTGCATCACCCCTCCTAGCCACTCAGATATCTCTTAAAAGATATTTGTTTCATTTCTCACGGAGAACACTACATAATCTATCGGCCTCTCACTCCGAGATGTGTTGATATTGAAAAGGTAGCACTCTGCTCCATGCCTCCGACTACTAAAACTAAAACGCACAATCGAGTCTAGAGCCATGAGATTCATCAAAAGATCTCTTAGGAACACTTCCATAAGAATACCCTTGTGTTCACCAAAAAGGACACAAGGTGTACAAGAGTCTTAATGAGATCTTCGGATCTTGCCATTTATATCATGATGGTTACTATGTTTCAAAAGGTCTACAGTCGTGGGGTGATCTCCAGCGACTCACTGAATCGTGGGTGCACTTCGGTGTGTCCGTGTAAGCCCTTTCGGGGGTATCCGATTCAGAACGGCCTGGGCAAGGATTAGAGAAAGTCTTCACACTATGCTGTTGACAATCTCGAAGTCCGAACCTGTAAGAGCTGGACGATTTATTGCTAACTGTTTTATGCAGCTACTTACAAACATCCATCAACCATCATCAGATACATCAAACATCTTCACCTCCACATGCTCATACTTATGAAGATCATCCTCAACAAAGCTCAAGTGTAAAAGTTCAAGACAAAAGGATCAAGTTAAAGACAAAGTGTAGCGACAAAGTCAAAAAGCTAATCAAGATGTCAAGAACAAGTTCATGTATCAAGTGAGGAGCACATAAGTATGAAATCCAAGATGTATGAGTATGTTGGAGGACACGACACATAACCACACGAAGATGTTGATCAAAGCAAGAACTACCAAAAGGCGATTACTTTGAAGATCACATAACATGAAGGAACGATGAATGAAGACTATTCTACATCGACACACAAAGTTCAAGACGTTGAAGACAAAAGACCTATCACCGGGAGCATTATTGAAATGACCATCCCTTAGTGGGAGATTTTTAGCTTTAAATTATATGATTAAAGTGATGGTCATTTATCTTTTATTTATCTTTGTAAGTGTGTGTCGATTAGATATAAAAGAATAGTTCAAGAAGGCTTTGTGTTGGACTATGCTAGAATGTAATATATTAGTCCAAGCAATATGTAAAAGTCCAAGTCCACACAAAGCCACAAGCCCATAAAGCAAGTACTAGTGCAATCACTAGCTACCTAGCTATATATATCACACTCTCACCTCAAATCAAGTGTGCCTCATAGACTAGTATAGGTGAGAGTGTGTAGTGTGTGTATTCTCTAAGTTTTGTGTTTGTTTCTTTCTTTCATTTGAAGCTAATAAACATTCGGCATAAGTTATTTACATTCGATCCACATCACAACTCATCTCATCTATATTTCTTATATTGTTCTTTGAGTGTCACGCATAAGTAGTATAGATTAGTTAGTTTGTGTGATAAAGTAGATTAGTTTAGAGCTTTACAAGAAGCAAAAGCACAAGAAGCAAAAGCACAAGAATTCAAAGACGAACACTTGACGTAAGAGACACTGTTAACTTATCTTTCCGCAAAATATCCAATCATTTTAAGGCTTTTATCCCAGAAAAAGGGGTTCTCTTTAGCCAAAAAAAAAAAAAAAAAAAAAAAAAAAAAACGCAATGTACCACCAAAACACCAAAAGTCTACTCTTAGTTCATAAAAAGAACAAAACCTAGCTGTGAAAAGGTTCTTGTGGGAAATGTAGTCAAAGATAATGGAGATATTCTTATGGAGGATACGTTAAGCGTGCTCGTGCGAGAGTAGTACTGGCTTGGGTGACCTGTCGGGAAGTCTTCACATGAGGGCCACAAAGTTATGTTGGTTAGGCAATGAATAGAAGAAGGCTGTAAGCCAATGTTGCGCAGGTTTCGAGTCAGAGCCGTCCCCGGTTTTCATCCGGCCGTTACTCTAGCGAAGAAACTCGTGTGGAGGCGGTACAGTTTCCGGGCGGAAGCCGTTAAAAATCCACACTACGCCAGCGTGAGTCCGGTTCGGACAACATAGTCTGGGTATGTGGTGGATGAGGGCATGCCGATGTGGCTGGTGCGACTCCAATCCAAAAAATGAAAGTCGCCTTCCAAAAAAAAAAGGTAAAGTCAAACATATGATGAGGCCAGGCAGCAAAAGTAGTCTATATCTTGAGTGTCAAAAGGTATAGTCTACCAATGCAGGCTTGGAAATGTAGTCCTGTGTTTGATTTTTGCCTTTGGGAGGATGGATGGTTTGATTGGAGTGGATGAGGCCTTTCATTGATGTCCCTTCTAGGCTGTGGATATGAGGATGTAGCTGTATTGGCAGTCTAGTAGGAACATGGAGGAAAGGAAATGTAGTCCATGGTGAATGGTACATTGCATATAGATTGTCTGTGGTGAATGTATGTTCCTAATCTACTTGCAGTCTTAAGTAGTAGCATTTGTGTTCTGTATTTCACTTAATCTGCCTGGTAGCCTTTGGTATGTCATGGCACAGGTAGGTTATTTGTGATGTATATATTGGTTTGAAGTTAATATATGATTAACCTTTCACCAAAAAAATAAATAAATAAAAAAAATAAAAACATAAATAACAACAAAAAACAACCAGCCATCTCATATTTGTGATCCATCCCTCCATTTATATACCCCTCAAACCGCACATAAAACATAGACAACACACAACATAAAGGCTCGAACTTTTTTCGTCTATCAAGATTTGTTTTTATGCGTATGCAGTATGCAGATTGAGACTGTACCCTTGTATGGTTGTGCTCGCCTACATATGTGACAAAAAACATTGCTGAATCATCCAAACACCGCTCCAGATGACATGTCACCCTTGTCCTCCTGTTCTAGTGTAGTGGCAAATGTATAATAGTGAACCAATAACAGTGGATCTTCCTTTAATGTCCTGCATAATTAACTGTCCATTACATTTTCAGAAATCATGGTACAAAATTAACACAATGTTACAAACTAACAAACCTGATCAATCGAGAAACTTGCAATGATTGCCACTCCATTAATCTCTTTTCTTCGGACATAAAGCCTCCTCACTGACAGCAACATCGCTTATGTATATGGGGAAATTAAGACCAACCGATTGTAGATGACCAAAAAGGAGCCCATGGGAAAGTCCAAGTATGTTGTTTGGTTTCATGCGCAAGAATAATCCTCATAATTATCAGCCTGCAACAAAAACAAAAAAAACATTAGTTATTACATTGTTAAGGAGCTGACATTTCATAAAAAATGTAGTGTGCATATTTAAATTTCTCAAGTGTAGTTACATATCTAAGAATCACAATCCCATGTACCATTAACAAAATTATCAAACCAGTACTCTTGAAATCTCAATCGAAAGAAACTAACACACCAGAAGCCTTAAAAGAGAAGCTAAATATTTTGCACCATCATTTGCTATATATTACATGCCTTAAATGTCGTTTGAACAAAGGCACACCAGAAGGCTTTTTCAGTTAAAAGATCTTTCAAAACACTAGTAAAAGGGTTGGTAAAGGAAAACTTGCATTCAGGAATTTATAGGTTAAGGCATTGTGCCTGTATTCAATATAACAATGGGAAACAGTTCAAAAAGACTAAACACCTGTTACATAAAAGGTTCACCTGCTTTCACACATAGCGATTTTACCAGAACGGCAACTTATAAGAAGCTTTGACCTTAACTAACTTATCACCAGCAACAAACTTCATTAACTAATACTTTCATCCACTGATTACATGGACACGTTAGCAAACATACATCACCAAAAACCTTTTCTTACTAGTATTAATAATTGTTAATTTAACGCCTTTTTTGAGTTTTGGTGCAAAATATTTGATGTTGCACCATATTAAGTGTAAAATGTCGTTGGTAAGTGTACCAAGACTTGTGCAAATGCGCTTCAACTTACTTCTGCTAACTTCATATATATACAATTTACAAAGTGAAAATGAGAATCTTAGAAGGAAAGGACACCACATATAAACTTGTTTGGGTTAATTTAAAAACTTTTTATAAAGGTCGAACTAATCAACTCCGTCTTTCACAAATCACAACAAGCAGGCACGGAGCCAGAGTAGGTCATGGGGTCCATGGGACACCCATGGAATTTTGCAGCGTAGTGTTAATTTTTATTAACAACCTATACTTTTCTTAAATGCACCCGGTCCAAAAAAAATAGTGTATCTACCCTTGTTTTGTGTCCCTCAGAACAAGTGTTTCTATTTGAATCTACTAAGTTCATAAGATATTTTTATTTAACCCGTTTCCATTTCACTTAAATCTAGCTAGCCAGTTTAAAATTTAGCATAACCCAAATTGACCCATTTATAACATAGGTGAAGAGGTCAAAATTGGCACCTCTAGACATTGGCAACAAGTTACTATATTGTACTTACCACCAAGGATATCTGCAGCCTCCTCAAATGACTTCCCATAGTAATTAACCCTGCGCTCAGCTCCTCTTCCTTTGTCTAGCTGGTTTGTTGGAATTATTCGCAGCCGGCATAGCCTTTGAAGTCGGGTTAGGTTTAGCAGTCGCTTTGGCCTTAGGTTTAGCAGCTGGTTTCTTCTTCGCCGGAGCTTTATTCGTAACCGTCTTCGCGGCTGGTTTAGCTTTTGGAGCCAGCTTAGCCATAGCAGCCAGTTTCGTTTTTGCAGTTGTTTTCTTCTTAGCTGAAGCTTTTTTAGCAGCCGGCTTAGGCTTGGCGGCTGCTTTTGGCTTCGGCTTAGCAGTAGAAGGAAGCTTGTAGGAAGCTTTGAACTTAACCAACTTGTCACTAGCAACTAGCTTCTTCAACTCATTCAACAACATTTTCTTAAAATTTGCAGGCAGATCCTTATGCTTCTCTTCAATAAACTTCCCAATCGCATACTGACTCGACCCGTTACGTTCCTTCAACGTCACTATCACGTCACTTATCATCTACACAATCAAAACCACGAATTAAAGATTAAAAAAACATTAGTTATTACATTGTTAAGGTAGTGACTGTTGAAATCCAGCAGAATCAACTAACCTAAGCTTGATAAGATATTAACAGCAAAAATAACATCTTTATAGGCCTAAGATGGTTCTCAATATAAGAATTGTTTTTGCTAAAATTGGTAGCATAAGATCATAGACTTTTTTGGTACCTAAAACACTCTAAACACCTGTTTTTAAGTTCACCTATAATTAATACATGTGCTTTCTAAATATCAAAGTCCTTCAACCGAATCAACCATGAAAAAAAAAATCACATTCAAGCATTTCTCAAGTGCAATCACATATCTAATAATCATTATCCCATTTACCATCATTTAAATTATCACACCAATACTCTTGAAATATCAATTAAAAGAAACCCAAACCAAAGTCGAAGAAGAAAAATAGGAACAAAACAAAATATGGGGAAGATACCTGTATATTTATGGAAGAAACATTAAGATGTAGGTGGATCGATCTTCATAAACAGGCAACATGCAACAAAGTAAAAAATAAATAAATAATAATAATAATCAAACTAAAAACAAAAAATCAACTGAAAATGAAGATACTACTTGAAGAAGAAGAAGCAGATGGAATAGGTTCCTAGAATCATTCAGAATTCAAATGATTTTGTCATCCTGATTAAGATAAGGTCGTAAGATACTAGATTGAGTGACTTAATTGAATGTGAAAAAGGATTTGTGCACAAAGGAAAGTACGGTACAACATAGTTGAAGCCTCATGAAACCTATATCAATTACACCAATTATTACGTATAGATACTTGAATGCAGGCACATCAAAACTGCTGTTACAGAACACAAAAGGTTTGCATTCGTCTATGATTAATGCAACCATAATGCAGGTATACAAACCATCCTCTGTTTACAAGCACAAAAAATGCAACCATTAAGATGAATATGAAGTGTTTCATTTAAAGGGGTCTATACATATCCCCTATAATCGTTTTATGCATTCTAAAGTATAAATAGACCACTTTCATTTGGGTTACCACGCCACACCACCCAACCCCACCAATGCCGACATCATATTCAGCCGCAACAACACAGCGACAGTATCCTATATATATAAAGAAAAAGATCATAACAAATGTGTTTGAACCCTTCCTTCATTCGGTCACACAAAACAAGAAACGAAAAGGAAAATGTTTTTAGATCTCAGTTTACTCTTTGGTAATCATATACAAGTCCAAAAACAAACACCAAAGAGATAACTCTTCATCGATCCATGTTCGAAGCCAAGCTTCGTTTATATCCGAACACAATAAAGACGGATCTATAACGATTTGGTTACGATCCTCTTTGGTTCGTTCAAAGGTGAAAAACAACAAAACAAAACACAAGAAACCTACCCGAGACCATCCTAGGATCTTGAAGCCTTTAAACGTGCTCTTGATTCGGATTGTGCAGCAAACGAAGACAAGGTTTGGGAATGGTTGTGCTTATGTTTGTGAAGAGGAGATGAATCTGTGATTTGAATTTGATAAGTTTTTGATGGAGATGAAAAAGTAGGTGAGGGAGATGAGGTGTGATGGGGCGGTGTGATTATGTATACTAAAATATTATATATCAAATATTTCAGCTCACAATGCCGCTAAGATTTTGGACTAAAAGATATTTACTCAAAAATTTTGTCCGAATGTTATGCTAATTCACCTCAAAATTTCGTTCCAGCCTTTTTGTTTTGGACTTACCAGCCTAAATTTTCGATAGGTGAAACAAAGTTCAGCCAAACTATAATAAGATTAAAACTTACGGATGGCAATTTATGGTCCAAGAAAATTTCAGCCCAACTTAAAAGACAATATACGGATATAACCCAACACACAAACCCTAAATATTAGTTAAGGGGTGCAAAAATTTCAATTCTTTAATGTTATATTGAATATGAGTTTTTTTTCAAGTTTTAGATAATTTTAATTGATGATAGAATATGGATAAACCGTTGGTTATGATTTGTCATCGGTTTATGATACTTTTTGGATTGGTTCAATACTGTAAGGATTAGGAGTTTAGTTCTTCTCCTCAACAAACTACCAAGGTACATATCATCTTCAATTACTTTCTTCTATTGTTGAGTGTTGCTAATATTCATGTTGACAACATACGCTAATATTCATGTTGACAATATACGTATGTACCTTTAATGAAATACGTGACACAAACTTTTTATAATGCATCTTATGGTAGTGCCAATCTACATGTCTCATAGAAATCATAACATATGATTGACCATGACTAAAATAATTACTTATGCAGGTTATGAAAGGAAGCTCGAGTTTACCACGATATTTGTCACAAAAGCCAGAAACAATTTAAGAAAAGATAAATAGCATGAGGAAATTGGAAAGCATGAAAGAGAGAATTAGTAGAAGCAAAAATTACATGAAATTAGGGAAGAACTATAGTGGTGCACCATTAATCCTTGAAGGATGTGCTGTAAATTTTGTAAATTTATGTTTTATGATGTGCTGTAAATTTTGTAATTATACTTCATCTAGCTATTTGTTTATTTCAATTCATTGGGTTCGCGAAATTTGGTTGTCAATTATTTACTTGCCATATTATTTGTGAAAAAACCGAGCAACATATGTCACGTGTACATGTATCTTATGCATCTATTGTATTTTTTATATTTAATTATTATTTTATTTAATACTCATACCCGATTTAATATCATCTTTACAAGTTGATTACTTCAAATCATGATTGAAACTATTGTTGAAATAAAATCACAGATGTCACATCAATTGCAATGTTATCGAAACATGTTACTCAAACATTACGCAATCAACAATAGCCCTTCAACTACACAATACATGCCATTACCATACTAAAAACTCATAATACATAAAGTCTCTCCACATATACTCTTTTAATGTGAAGAAACTATTTTAAATACAAAAGTTGTGATACCATAACAACTTAGAAACATAATGACGAAAATTAGTGCCGACCATTACGCTATGAACATTTAGCTGCAATTTATGCAACGCATGGGATGCTAATGCCTCGTTTAATGTCAACTTAACCCAACCCATTTGTGCCTGTAACCCATATTTACTTCTCTATTTTGAACCCACTTACGACCAAGTGCAATCACCCTTTCTGTACAGGCTTGAGGGAACAAACAACGTGTTACACACCCACGGTTCAGGGGATGGAACGAGCCAATAGGATAGCAACTCAGGGAATACGTGATGAGATAACCATCATGCTTATCTTTTGTTTAGGTGTTAGGATAAGTATCGTGAAAGTCATGTTTAGGATATGTTTGAGTCGTATTAGGATAAGTATTTGTCTTTGTTTAGGATTATCTTGTTATGAGTATTTAAACTCATCGTGATGAATCAAATCAGTAAGTTTGAGATCAATAATATTCTGGTTCTTCTTCTTTTTTTCTTACGGAGCCCGCACACGCTATAAGTGGTGCAACTATCGGTACGAGTAGGTCGTATCAATTGGTGCTTTCATTGCTTCACAATGAACGAGCAAGCCATACGGTTGCTCTTGAAGGAGCAGTCCGACATGTTCACAAGTCAGATTGCTGCATTAAATCAGGAATTGCAAGCAGCCAAAGCATTGGCATTGACACGTCATGGGGCAGGGGCAGGCGATCATGGTATCCCTCGCTCAATGCGACTTGATGTTCCAAAGTTTAATGGGACTGATCCCGACAGCTGGATCTTTGCCATTAATGAATATTTTTCCTTACTTGAGACGACACCAGAACACCGGTTGCGCATTATTGGGTTTAACCTTGAAGGTGATGCTGCGGAATGGTATCGTTGGATGACACGCAACAAGTTAGTCACGAGTTGGGATGATTTTCTAGAAAGTGTACGCAATCGGTTTGGGCCGTCTAAATATGAGGACCCCCAGGGCGCTTTATCTAAATTGTTGCAAACAACTACGGTGGATCACTACCAGAGTGAATTTGAGAAACTCATGAACAGAGTTACTGATGTTTCCGAAGGTTTGCTAATCTCCTTTTACATCTCTGGATTAAAACCAACTTTACAGCGGGAGTTGTTAGTGTCGAAACCCATAACCTTAGGTGAAGCTTTTTCTTTAGCCCGTATCACCGAGGCCCGGTTTGCAGATCAATTCCCCACTACAACCGTTGTCCACACAACTAATGCCGCGACCAGTGTTGTTACTCAAAGGCAGCCTACGACGTGTTTTTCAGTTGCTAGTTCCGACGTAGACGTGGCTAAGCCACCCATGTTACCAACACCCACACAAGCTACCACCAACACTAATGCTCAGCCACTTGCTATCAAGTGGATTTCACCCGCTGAACGTCAAGAACGCCTGAACAAAGGGCTATGTTTCAACTGTGATAACAAGTGGATGCGAGGTCATAAGTGTCCCGGTAAGTTCTTATTATTAATGGCAGATGATGGTGACGATCCTAGGCAGGTGACGACCGCGGATGAAGAGAAAGCAGTAGAAACTGCCAATTCAGATTATAACCTTGAGGACAAGGTAATTTTTGAAGGAAGGGGGAATGTTACACACCCACGGTTCAGGGGATGGAACGAGCCAATAGGATAGCAACTCAGGGAATACGTGATGAGATAACCATCATGCTTATCTTTTGTTTAGGTGTTAGGATAAGTATCGTGAAAGTCATGTTTAGGATATGTTTGAGTCGTATTAGGATAAGTATTTGTCTTTGTTTAGGATTATCTTGTTATGAGTATTTAAACTCATCGTGATGAATCAAATCAGTAAGTTTGAGATCAATAATATTCTGGTTCTTCTTCTTTTTTTCTTACGGAGCCCGCACACGCTATAAGTGGTGCAACTATCGGTACGAGTAGGTCGTATCACAACGAGCCATCAACACGAGCCATTCGAGAATAGTAACATACAACCCAAGTATAACACAGCCTAAAGGAACGGTGTAGTACTTTCCAAAACTCAACTACTTGAACTTATTTGATTAAAAGGCAACAACAACAAAAAACATACTAGTCATCAAAATACCTACCCCCAACCCAACTGTAGACACTCTTAGCAATAGACATCGTTGTCAGTGCATACAAACTGCAGTTAATCTTCTCCAAAACAATCATGAACAAGAATCAAAAGCACGGGACTTCAAAGACAACACTTGACGATAAGAGACACTGTTAACTAATCTATCCGCAAAATATCCAATCATTTTCAGGCTTTCATTTCATAAATGGGGGTCTCTTTAGCCAAAACAATATCTGCAAAATATCCAATCATTTTCAGGCTTTCATTTCAGAAATGGGGGTCTCTTTAGCCAAAACAAAAAGGCAATGCACCACAGCAACAACAAAAACACCAAAAGTCTACTCTAAGTTCTTAAAAAGACCACAATCCCATATTTGTGATCCATACCCCCATATATATTCCACTCAAATCACACTAAAAACATAGAAAACAAACAACATAAAGGCTCGAGCTTTTTCTTTTATCAAGATTTGTTTTTATGTGTTTGCAGAATGAGACTACCCTTGCCTGGTTGTAAGTCTACACATGTGACAATAAGCATTGCTGAATCATCCAAACACCGCTCCACTTGATACACAACATTGAACAATTTTAAAAGTATGTTTTATTAACAGGAAAAAAAATAGAACGATCCACAACAGAGCAAAAAGTGCAGAGATATATACATCTAGAAAATTATCCCAATTAACAAATACCCATTGTGCAGTCACCCAATCGTTCAACCATCTAATATCTAGAAAGTAACTAATGTGCACTATGTACAAAAACATGTCGATTGCAATTATACAAAAGCCTTTTAGAAGCATTCTAGATCTGCAACTTGATTAAACAATAAGTAGACAACGGCGATAAGCTGTTCAAGATCATTTAAAAATGGCCTCGTACTTTACATTCCTTTAAGATAAAGGGGAATCAATACCACGACTTTGAAGAGCAATGGGCCTTGGCTGTTCTTGTAACAATAATTTCCATTCAAAAGTTGCAGTAATCCTGTAGCAGCAAATGATAAACCAAAGACTATTTGCAAATGGAGCATTATTTCATAATAAAACGATGATCTTACATCTTTTAAGGCTAGTCTTAGGCCTAGTAAAACATCTCGCTCTCGTCATTAGGCCTATCAACAACTAATTAGTGTATGCAACACAAAAAAGATATTTGTAAGCGATTAGTGACATGACACGTATAACATATCTCTACCAATCCATCCCATAATCACATGAAAAATACCAATTGAAATCAAGGAATCTTGTAAACATGTTTAGCGCGAGTAGGGATATTAGCGTGCTTTACTTATGAAGCATGGTCATATTTGTTCACAATGCCTGATCAAGTAATAATACACACTGTAAAACTTGTACCAAGTTTCTTATTCACACTTTTAAAGTCTATAATAAAATGAACCTATCAGGTTCTAAAGTTTATAATAAAAGAGTTTCACACTTTTTAAGTTCCATTAATGCATTACCTGAGCTTATGTCCACAAATAAAACTCTTCAGGTTCAGGAATAATAAACATTACCAAGTATAAATGTATAATTGCAGTCCCTTGGAACACATTAATATCACATAATAACTATAACATGACTCAAAATCACCAAACATTTCGAAAGTACAGTGGTAATGAACCATTTTTTGTGTTTAATCCAAAACCGTACTTGTCCGCTCCTGTCCTTAGTTTCTTTACCATATAGTAACTTGAAGTATACATAACTAAGATACATTTCGTAGTTTCATAGACCTAGGATAGAATATTAGCCTGGGTAGATGCAAGTGATTATAGCAGGACCTGTATACTTAACTATGATTAATATGGTTTTAAAAAAACTAAGTAAATCGAATGTTACAATGATTCACACCTTCCATAGTTTCATACTATGGGTTTCAATTTTTTTTCTTTCAAAAGTAACGATATTAATAGAGTAAAGAAAATGCAAAAAGGCTCACCTCTTTCCCCAAACATATGACATATGACCCTTGTCCTCCTGTTCTAGTGTAGTGGCAAATGTAAAGAGTGAACCAAGAGCAACTGACCATATAAGGTGTAATATCAGTCGATCTTCCTTCAATGTGCTGCATAATTAACTGTCCATTATATTTCAGAAATCATGTCACAAAATTAACACAATGTTACAAACTAACAAACCTGATCAATCGAGAAACTTGCAATGATTGCCACTCCATTAATCTCTTTTCTTTGTACATAAAGCCTCCTCACTGACAGCAACCTCGCTTATGTATATGGGGAAATTGAGACCAACAGATTGCAGATGACCAAAAAAGAGCCCATGGGAAAGTCCAAGGATGCTGTTTGGCTTCATGTGCAAGAATAATCTCATAGTTATCAGCCTGCAACAAAAAAGAAGACATTAATTATTACATTGTTAGTGACTGTCGAACTCCAGCAGAATCAGCTAACCTAAGCTTGATAATTAGTGTAAAAGGCCGTTGGTAAGTGTACCGGATCACATATTGCACTATATTTGTTGTTTTGATTGAAGATGAACCTCCAAACTTTTACACCAAATTTGGTGTTTTGGTAGTGGAGATGGCCTAAGAAATTTGATTTGTAGAACCGTAGAGGGAGGTTTAATACGTCCTTTTGACTTATTTTAAGTTTGAGTAGATTAAGTGTCAAGATTGCATGCAAGGGTGTGAACAAATAAACAATATAAATCGTAAGTAAAGAATTAAGGGAAGAGAGACAAACACAACGATTTATACTGTTTCGGGATGAGGGGTTTAGATCAACCGTACGGCTAGTTTCGAATCCGCGACACCTATACTATACACAGTACCAAATCCTTGTGGTGGATAAACCGTACACCTTAGCTTTCACCGGTCTACACCTAGACCCAAGCTAGCACCTAACAGAGGCCGCACCCGGAACCAGCCATAAAGACCTCGCGAACTCTCCGCACTATTACAAAGACTTCTACAAAAGTACCAAACCCCAAGCTTGACCGCACCTGGTACAAGACTATTACACCTTTGCTTCTTTACACCTGGAGTATGACTTTCACACTTGCTTCCCCGCACCCGGAGTAAGACTCGACACTTGGTTAGAAATGAATATGAGAGCATGAGTATTTGTTACAAGACAACAAGATTAGAAGACTAGAAGAAGATAGAGTATGAAGAAGATGACTCGATCTAGACTCAACACACAAGAGTGGATTGAGTTCTTGTGTGTTCTTTCTCTTGCAAAGAAGTTTGCTTTCAATATATGATAAGAATATGTTAAGACACAAGAATGATTGAAAGACTTAGAGAGATATTAGAGAGAAATAAGAGGGGATTAATAGTTAGGCAAGAGGTGAAGTGTAAGCATGGCAATAGGGTGCTATATATAGGCAAGAGATGGAAAGACACGCCACGGCGCACTGCTTTGGCGAGCTGGTGCGCGAGACCAGCACGCCGAGCCTGTTTTGTCTTCTTACCTATAACTAGTCGGCTATTAGATGATCGATAGGTTAAAGCCCAAGCCTAAAGGCTTAGGATCCAGTAGGTTTAGGGCTTTGATAGCTTGGTCTCTAAGTAATGTTCTATGATAAATAGACATGAAATCTTATTATGTAAACACACAAAAACTCAATCAATAATATCTCTATTTGCTATCTTACAATTTGACACGATCTCTTTAGGGGCAAAACAATTTGACACGATCTCTTTAGGGGCAATTCCATATATACTCAAAACAAACATCATAATTCCATATTTCTCCAACACATGCTTTAAAAGCATTGTACTCGTGCATTGAAAACTTGTTATTTGAGTAAATATGGAATTATGAAGTTTGTTTTGGGTATATATGGAATTTTCCCATCTGTTTAAGTCATAATCTACTTGCGATATTATAAAACATCTTAAATATCATGTGCGAACTTTTATTGAAAGATCAAACTTTGTCGGGTAACACAAAAACCAACTTTGAAAAACCAAGCGCGCGATAACAGATTCTGTCTTGGCGCGCGAGCCCAGCGTGCTGAACCTGTTTTCGTGTGCTTCGGTTTTGAGCTATCACTAATGATTTTAATTGTCTCATAATATATATTTATCATTATTAAAACACCAAGGAGATATGTGTACAATATTTGCACCAACATGATTAATTGACAAGCAGGCAAACCATGAGTCTCATGACAGTCTTACCGTCTGGTTGTCTAAAATAATTCGCTGATAATTTCAAATCTTTGTCACATGCAATCAATATCGTATCGCCATCTCCGTCTTCATATTTGAGCCTAAAGCTTTCTAGCTTGAGCTGAAATCTTTTTGCAATCTGTTCTTTCAAGTTAGTTAATCCATCTGAAAGTATGAATGGAAACCTCACAATATCCTCTTTGTATGTTGCCTTGATAGTCAAAGGTTTCACCGAGTTTTTTAAGGTTGTTTTGGGTTGTCCAAGTCCATCAATCAGAATTGTTTCTACATGTGTGGAACCATACATAGCATGTTCGGTATTGGTTGCAGGATTATGTTCATTAGATCCCCGAAAATTCGAGGAGTGGGAATCACTTTCATTAGGAGTATATGGCCACCCCTTAATACCAAGACTTGTACAAATGCGCTTCAACTTACTTCTGCTAACTTCATATATACAATATACAAAGTGAAAATAAGAACCTTACAAGCAAAATACATGGGTCGGGTTGGGTCACAAGTATGAAAAAAAGTGTTTCTTTTTTGACCTGCTAGACCCGCCTAGACCTGTTTGGGTTCTTACCAAATAACCAATCGGACCATCTATAATATTTAAGGAGACCCAACCACACTCATCCCCTAATAGATATTTAACTAACTTCACCCATTTTTAACAAATGGGTCTCAAATTGCCACCTCTATCCACAACAAGCAAGCAGCCAGGGTGACGGGGTCCATGGGACACCCATGGAATTTGCAGCGTAGGGTCAATTTTCATTAACAACCTATACTTTTCTTAAATGCACCCGGTCTTAAAAAAAAAGTGTATCTACTCTTGTTTAGTTTTTCTTATATGCACCTCGTAAATTTGTGTCCTAATTGTGTCCCTAAGGACAAGTGTTTCTATTTGAATCGACTAAGTTCAAAAGATATTTTTATTTAACCCGTTTCCATTTGACTTAAATCTAGCTAGCCAGTTTAAAATTTAGCATAACCCAAATCGACCCATTTATAACATAGGTGAAGAGGTTAAAATTTGCACCTCTAGACATTAGCAACAAGTTACTATATTGTACTTACCACCAAGGATATCCGCAGCTTCCTGAAATGACTTTAGAGTCAGGTTAGGTTTAGCAGCCGCCTTAGCTGATCCTGCTTTGGCCTTAGCTGGTTTCTTCTTTGCCGGGGCTTTCTTGGTAACCGTCTTTGTGGCTGGTTTAGCTTTTGGAGCCAGCTTAGCCTTAGCAGCCGGTTTCGTTTTTGCAGCTGGTTTCTTCTTAGCTGGAGCTTTTTTAGCAGCTGGAGCTGGCTTAGTTTTTGAAGGAAGCTTGAAAGATCCCTTGACCTTAACCAACTTATCACTAGCAACAAGCTTCTTCAACTGAGTCAACAACTGCTTCTTAAAATTAGCAGGCAGATTCTTTTGCTTGTCTTCAATAAACTTCCCAATCGCATACTGACTCGATCCATTCCTTTCCTTCAAACTCACTATCGCTTCACTTATCATCTGTACACACATTCAAAACCACGAATTAAACATAAAAAGTAACAACATGTTAACGAATTTAACAGAAGTTGTATATAATAATGAAAATACCTCAAAGTAAGGAGGGTGTTTAAGTGATTTGCTAGCTTTCGAATGGATAACACCATTACTCATCACTGTAAATAGCGCCACAAACTAGTTGTGCGTAGTTTGTTGGAGATGTGAGAGGAAAAAAATGAGTGGGGGTTTTTTGATTTGTTGGGAAAGGAGGTGGTCTTACTATTTAAAGTCTTGTGTGAGGGGGCTTTTTCCTCTTTTATTCGCATCTTTCTAATTTCCATCATGAAAGTTACTTTTCAAAAAAAAAAAATCAAGAGTAAGGTTTGACTAAAATTTCATGTACCCTCATAAAATAAGGGGGTCCTACCAATCTGATTCAATAGCCAGACTATATACTAAAAAGTATAAAATAACGGCGTTCCAATGTTTTAATGTGGTCCTACCAATCTCATTCAATAGCCAGATATTATACTAAAAAGTATAAAATAACGGCGTTCCAATGTTTTATTGTGGTCCTACCAATCTGATTCAATAGCCAGAAATTATACTATATACTAAAAAGTATAAAATAAGGGCGTTCCCATGTTTTAATGTGGTCCTACCAAACGGATTCAATAGCCAGAAATTATACTATATACTAAAAAGTATAAAATAAGGGCGTTCCCATGTTTTAATGTGGTCCTACCAAACGGATTCAATAGCCAGAAATTATACTATATACTAAAAAGTATAAAATAAGGGCGTTCCCATGTTTTAATGTGGTCCTACCAAACGGATTCAATAGCCAGAAATTATACTTTATACTAAAAAGTACGTATAAAATAAGGGCGTTCCAATGTTTTAATGTGGTCCTACCAAACGGATTCAATAGCCAGAAATTATACTTTATACTAAAAAGTACTATAAAATAAGGGCGTTCCAATGTTTTTAGGATATATTATACAAACCCCCTGTCATGTCCCATCAAGGAGTGTTTTGTACTTCTATTTCTTTTGTCCCCTTTTGACTGACGGTGTATCACAATTTTTGTCAGTTTCTGTTTCGTATTTCTGACAGTTTTAAGCGTTTGACTTATTAAACTTTATATTTTATGTTCCGTATTTTTAAGTTTATAGTTTTTTGATATAAACAAAATTATAAAAATAAAAAATAAAATAAAATAAATGAAAAAAGACAGAGGGAGTGGGGATTTCGAATTTATGAGGAGTGGGGATAAGCTGGGCCATGTTTTTAATGCGGTACTATATAAACGGGGTCTAGTTTGACCCCGTCCAATAGCTTTTTTTTTTTGTCAGTTTTTTGCAGTTTTTTGTTTTTTTTTTTTTTTTCTGTTTTTTTTCTGTTTTTTGTCCTATGCTGTCTTTTTTTTTTTTTTTTTTTTTTTTTTTTTTCCAAAGTTAAAGTAATAAGTGTTTTTTTTTTTTTTTTTTTTGTCTTTGTATTTTTTTGTCCAAAAGTCCAACTGCAGATTCCACAATCCATAACAACAACCAAAGTGCAGATTCCACACAACACAATCCATAAACAATACAAGAATATAGTCAACTGCAGATTCCACACAACACAAAGTGCAGATTTCGTCATCGCCTTATAGGCTCAGATTTGAAAACGTAATAGAAAAAAATGTAGATTTTTAGTAAGGCTCGGATTCGAAGGTTGCAAAGTGATAAAATATCACTTTGCCATGCCATTCGGTTTTGAAGGTTGCAAAGTGATAAAAATATCACTTTGCCATGCCATTCGGTTTTCGTCATCGCCTTATAACCAAAAGTGAAACACAAAGTTAAAACCATTGTCCAAGTGCAGATTCCACACAATTGCACACAAGGGTTATATCCAAATAGGGTGGGCCTGGATATCAGATTGTTAACACAATCCACAAAAGCAGATTCCACAATCCACAAAAGCAGAAAGCACAGATTGTTAACACAATCCACAATCACAAATTGATACAAGCATGTCGCAAAACAGTAAGATTCCCAAACTGCATGCCCGTAAAAAACAAACAAGCCCAACAGTAAGATTCCCAAACTGTAGCTTTGCTCGATTATAAACAAAGCTCAATCACAAGCAAAGCTCACAACAAACACTACAACCATATCAACCATATCAAAAACAACCACATAACCACAAACACTACAACCATATCAACAACAACCACAGAACCACCAACTAGAATCCACCAACACATAATCAACCACCACAGAACCACCAACCATAATCCACCATCACATAATCACCCACCACAGAACCACCAACCATAATCCACCATCAAATAATCACCCAACACAGAACCACCAACCATAATCCACCATCAAATATTCACCCACAACAGAACCACCAACCATAATCCACCATCAAATATTCACCCACAACAGAACCACCAACCATAATCCACCATCAAGAAGTACAAAAAGTACAAATAGCCACAAATAGCCACACCGTTTATATAGCCAAATAGGGCCCGTTGATACAACCATATCAACAACCACAGAACCATCAACAAATGTCGAATTCACAATTTTACACAAATCAGGTAAAGGCTCAGATTTATAACAAAACTGCTTTCATATTTGGCTGCAACATCAAAGGTTGCAAAATCATTTTTTTGTTTTGCCGTCCATTCGGAAATGCCACGCCAAAATCGAGTTTTTTTTTATAAAATCATCATTGCCATTGCCAAAATCAAGTTTTTTAAAATAAAAACAGTTTCATCACAAGCCTGTGGGGAATGGGGTAGGCCAGAGCAGGTATTCATACCACTCAAAGTGGCAGATCAAGGTGTTAACCTACCCACATAATCACCACAGAACCACCCACAACATCACAACATATCACATATCACATATCACATAATCACCCACCACAGAAACACCAACATCACAACATATCACATATCACAGAACTATCAAGAAACCATCACAAAGTATCACATATCACATAATCACCCACCACAGATCCACCAACCCAAACCCTAATTTTTAACAAATTAGGCGTTTCAAAAAAAACTTATAGATCTGCTCAATTAGAACACGTATCTTCCAATTAAGAGTGTTTAATTGTAATAAATCAAACAATTTTAGGAAAACCCCAAATTTTATAGAAACCCTAAAAATCACAGATCTATCAAGAAACCATCACAAAGTATCACATATCACATAATAACCCACCACAGAATCACATAATCACCCACCACAGAACCACCCAACCCAAACCCTAATTTTTAAAAATTAGGCGTTTCCAAAAAAACTTATAGATCTGCTCAATTAGAGCACGTATCTTACAATTAAGTATGTTTAATCGTAATAAATCAAACGATTTTAAGAAAACCCCAAATTTTTTTAGAAACCCTAATTTTTTAGAAACCCTAAAAATCACAGATCTAACAAGAAACCATCACGAAGAATCACATATCACATAATCACCCACCGGAGAATATCACATATCACAAATCCAAAAAACTACAGAAAACATAGAGAAAAGAGAGAGATAAAACGCTTGTTTAGATCAGAAACAGAATATCACATATCACAAATGTAACACCCCCAAATCTGGTATAGCGGAAGCATTCGAGTCATGGGGTGCTACTAAATTGGTATCACAACACAAAGTATAAAGAATGGTTTTATCTCAACCATTTAAAATAGATTTCATATTCAAAAGTGTTTTGTTTACAGCATTTCAAAAATGGTGCGGAAATATAAGCCCATAAAAGATTTCAAGTGGTCCCAAATTTATCAGAGTCTTCTATGACCATGCCATGCCATGCCAAAAAAAACCATCATCACTAGATTATCGCCTTAACCTGAAAATACATGCTAAAAAGTGTCAACACGAGGTTGGTGAGTTCATAGGTTTTAGTGGAAAATGTAAAGCATTTGAATAATGATTTCCCGGCAAAGGCATTGTAAATCCACTCAGTCACAAGTCCCGCCCATACAAGACTTGCAACCTGTGTGTTTACAATCCGTTGCCAAATAAGATTTGTTCATGGTAAACAGAAGTAATATATTGCTTGGTTAAGCGGTACACTCGTAATGACCATTACACTTGGTAGTATGTCCGTTACACTCGATAATGTGACCGTTACACCCGGTCATGTGACCGTTTCGCTCGATCATGTGACCGTTTCGCCCGGTCCTGTTATATGTGTTTGTCCAGTACCCCTGGTCAATGTGTGTGTTATGTGTACATATAATGCAGTCTAGTGAACATTCAAGTATTTCAGCCAAACAGTCAAATTGGGAGTAAATAGTTTGCATTTTCCAAATAAACAGTCATATAGTTTAATTAAAAACGAGCATGTATTCTCCCCCAAAACAGTTGTAAAACAAGTAAAAGTAGGGGCCATGAACTCACCTTTGCCACAGCAATACAAAGATCACGAATGACACAACTGGCATCTAGAGTGCATCACAACGGTTTCAAAACATACGGCACGATGGTACACGGAGGTACAAGCACGGCGGTACACAACGGTCTAGGATCGGCACAACCTAATACGTATATGTTATCTCAAAATATGTCTCGCAAAAATAATAAAGTCTATAAAAGACAAAGTGTCGTAGTTTTCGTGGATTACTCAGTTTTCAAAACTTATCAAAAAGTTTAGTTTCAACGTTTCGTGTGGTGTGGTAAGAAAACATAGACTCGACATACAACTCACGCCAAAGAGAAATAGACATCGTCATAGTCGAGAGGATACTGACGGGAACTCAAATCAAAGAAGACAAACCTAGGAGTTAACGACAAATAAACACCTCAAATAAAATAAATCAGTTTGTACGTTTCGGCATTTATTCCGTTATCCCAAATAATTTGTATAAAACATAAACGTTTTATGATGAAATAAGTTTAAATAATAAAATTAGTTTTTCTCGAGTCGTCGAGACTTGGGTAAATCAAATATGAAATTTCGATATTTAATAAGTTTATGTTTCGTTATTGTTCGCGTAAATATTAGCTTTGGTTTTATTGAAGATTTTGTGTCCGGTCCGAGTTCAATATATTAAAATCTTTTCGAGTTTAATATATTATACCGTCTCAAGTCTCAAAATGTTCAATGAATCCAATATCTAACGTTGTACGTCCGATAATGATCCATGGTTGTCCAATATCCAAATATAATAATCAAAATCCGTATTCAAATTCAATTCACGATTCTAAATAAAATCTGAACAGTACCATCTGATCACTAATATCAAAACAAAATTTATATACCATAAGTTAAACAGGTTTTGATCAACCTAATTAATTATTATTCACCAAAGTAATTTTGTAGTCAAACACACTTTGAACTTCTCACAAGCAAAATATATATAACGCCACTTTTGTTATGTTAAGTGGGTTTGAGGCCCGACTGAAAACTACATGGACCTATATAATGTTAAACTCAATCCAACACCAAAAAAAAAAGCCCACAATCCGTCAACACAATCGGAACCAGGAAGAACAAATGTGATAAGCAGTTTTGAATGAACTGTTTAAAATGTGGAACCATAAATAATCAGTTTTAACGTCACCTCAATAAGCCACCAAAATAAGCTCAACAAAAGTTCTATAAGCACTCCAGATTTAATCACTTATAACCGCATGGGTTCTATCCGAAAGTAACGCAAGACCATGGGTGGCACAAACAAGCATAACCAACATCCATAATGAGTTTAACCACAAGACCCGAGGAGTAAAAAAAATTACGACAACAAACTGAGACCAAAACCGAATTAGTACCGTCCCACACTCACGACTTGTGATCCCAAAAAAAAATCACGCGCACCAGACTATTTTACCACACGAATCTTTATCCAAAATATGCTTATATTCGATTTTTAAATCACAATTAATTAGTAACTAGTTTCATATATAGTTTTAAATCCACGAAACACTAACACAACAATCGGTTCATAAAATGAATAAATAAGTAAATAAATAACAGATGGCTCGTTCTCGGTTTTACCATGTCGAGAAAGAAGAGTAGAATAAGCCGGTGGTGGTGCTGGCGCGTCGGTGATGCTGGGAACTCGAACAAAACAAACTCCATTAAGAGAAGACGCGGCGGCAATGGTGGTGGAGAAGGTTTTCTTGGCGCGTGGAGTACATAGGAGTGACGAGGAGGTTGAGAGGAGTAAGGTGGTGGTGGCGGTGAGATTATGTGGCCGGCGGTGGGGCACCGGTGGCCGGATTTGGTCGCCGGAAAATAAGAGAGAAAGGGAGAGATGAGGGAGATGTCGGCTGGGAAGAAGAGATGGGTTTTTAAAACCCTAAAATTATTATAACATGGCATTTATAGTGTGAGGGTAGGACTAAGGACAAACCCTAACGCGCCATCAGGGACTGATAGTGTCAATCTCCTTATATTTTTAACGAAATGCCAACGAGTCCAATAAATCGTGTTATAAATATTTCCCGAGCACCCGAAAGTCATTCCGATAATCTTAAAAGTGTTTTTCCATTAATTTTGATTATAAATACGTGCACCTTTATTTCTCGTTGCCGAAATAAATTAATATTCGAGTTTTGAATAATTTTTCCCAATAAAACGACCATTCATACGCCTCGTTTCTCGCGAATAATAAAATAATCAAAACAAATCGTCGGTTGTGCCAGTACGCGTTGTGTACGAATCTTCACGTTTCACGAGATAAATTTCACGTTTTAGAGTCAAAAGAGTCCGAAAAGGTTCGTAAATGAAAAACAGAGATAATTTCGTATAAAAATAAATCTGGAAAATTACGGGTTGTCACAACAAATCCATCACAACAAAAACAGATCTAAATCATTTTTAGATCTAATAAAGAGAGAGAAAAGAGAGAAAGATAAACGCAACAAACGCGTTTCACACACACATGTGTGAGAAAAAGAGAGAGAAAATGTTTTATACCCCGGTGGGAAAACGCGTTTTTTTCGTATTTATCTTCTTTTTTTTTCTTTTTTTTTTTTTTTTTTTTTTTTTAATTGTTATAAAAGATGTAAATGTTAAAAAAGTAAATGTTAAAAACTTATAAAAGTGTAAATGTTAAAGATGTAAATGTTAAAAAGTGTAAATGTTAAAGATGTAAATGTTAAAAAAGTTATAAAAAAAATGTAAAAATGTAAATGTTAAAAAGTTATAAAAGTATTAGTTAAAAAAATATATGTTATAAAATTTGTTATGTATTGTCAGGTGTTTTCGGTTCTTTAGAGGAAGTAACTGAGTTGGTGCAAAATATAGCTCGGGAGCTCGGTTTTGTCATTGTTAAACATAGAACCAAATCAGAAAATGGTCAGATGTGCGAAGTCAATTATAGGTGTACAAAGGGTGGGAACTATGAACCTCACGGTAGTGGAAAACGGAAAACCAAAACATGTAAAACCAATTGTCCATTCAGATTAGATGCGAAATATCATCGAACACAAAATTATTGGATTTTGAGGGTGAAGGATGATAGGCATAATCATGATATGCTAGAGTCGTTGCATGGTGTGGCATATGCAATGCGATTAAAGGAAGATGAGGTCGGGTTGGTCAAAGAATTGTCAGATTATAACGTACGACCACGTAATATACTTTCGACAATACAGGGTCGTAATCCGGATAACGTGTCTAGCGTTAAAACTATATATAACGCACAAGATAAGATCCGGAGAGCCATAGTAGGTGATAGAACTCCAATTCAGGTCCTTTACTCGCATTTGATGCATTCAGGGTATACGTATTACCCCAGGGTAAATGAGCATAACGAGCTTGAGGAGCTATTTTTTTTGCACCCCACGTCGTATGCTTTATGGTGTACATTCCCTGAAATCATGCTGATGGACTCCACATACAATACCACGATGTTTAAATTGCCACTGTTGGAAATTGTTGGAGTAACTTCAACAAATAAAACATTTTCAATGGCGTATAGCTTTTTAAACAGTGAAAAAGGGCATAATTTTCAATGGGTATTGCAACGTGTGAAGGATGTGATAGACGAAAGATATTACCCACGTGTTATAGTCACTGACAGAGATTTAGCCTTGGTTGGGGCATGCAGAGCAGAATTTCCTAACGCTCACAAATTACTCTGTCGATGGCATATAGAGCAAAATCTGATTCAGTATTGCAGAAACAGATGCGGTTCGTTAGAAGAGTATGAGGCCATTAAACGGAGATGGGATTGGATGGTTAAAGCTCCGACACGCCTCATGTTCGAGCAACATTATGAACGCCTACAACAGCGATTGGTCAACCATGAGGGTAATTAATTATTAATTCATTGTTTTATATTATTTAATAAATAAGCACCCGAATGACCTTTTGTTAATTCATTGTTTTTTTTTTCCAGATATCGCTGAGTATCTGAATAACTGGCTGCGAGATTACGCACACATGTTTGTCTCGTATATTACCGATCGATATCGCTCCTACGGACAGACAACAACGTGCAGAGTTGAGAGTCACCACGCGTTGTTGAAATTATATTTGGGCGGCACACAGTCCAACTTAGAAGACTGTAGCCATAAGTTGCGGTCAATTTACGGACTGCCATGCTTTCACGAAATGCAATACTATGTATATCATGGTAAGTATATTAAATTTATAACTATCAAGTTATTTTCCCCGTTAATTTATATAAGTCACTTTTAATGAATTCAGGACGCCCCATTCCACTGGATGAAATTCATATTTTTTGGAGAACCCTGTCTGTTCCGTGGCCTATTATCAATAGGCCACCGCCTGAAGATGGCTCTTCCAGCGAACCT
Source organism: Artemisia tridentata subsp. tridentata (assembly GCA_021014915.2). Classification (NCBI taxonomy): domain Eukaryota; kingdom Viridiplantae; phylum Streptophyta; class Magnoliopsida; order Asterales; family Asteraceae; genus Artemisia; species Artemisia tridentata. The sequence goes on from CP139506.1 coordinate 88,106,859, forward strand.
GATGATGATGATGATGATGATGATGATGATACTTCGTTTCAAAATGACATGCGACAATTCAAGAATGTTTTTAGCAAAGCAACATCGTTTGTCAAGAAAAATATGTTAACGAGGATGAGAGCGATATACCAGCCTGAATCTGTTGACACACGTGAACCTATTATTCAGAAAAATACCCGTGGACGTCCGAGCGCAAAGGACAAAAAGGGCAAGGCTACAAAAGTCCCGGACTTGAATGAAGTACCAACCGTAGATCACCGAAGAAGCACAACTTCAAGATCTACGAAAGTCCCGAACTTCAACAAAGAACATGCAAGACATAGTTCTTACACGGGTCCTAGTGTTCAACAAAGAATAAGACACCAGTTGTACGTTGGAGATGTAGATAGCGAATATTTTATGGAGCAGATTCCAGAGAGATGGCATCCATACATAATAAGTATATATAATGTGGTAGGTGATGGAAATTGTGGGTTTCGGTGCGTTGCCCACGGTATTTGTGAAGACCAAAATAGGTGGCGCCAAGTTAGAGAGATGTTATTGCAAGAGTTAGCCCTACATAGGGAGGTTTACACAAACATGTGGTTGCAAGTTGGCTTTAACAGAATTTGGTATTCAGTAAACTGGTTCGGAAATGGAGCTGCGCCTGAAGATCGCTATATGATTATGTCAGACACGGGGTTGGTTATTGCATCACTGATTAACCGACCTGTTGTATTTATATCTTGGCAGGGTTGGAATACGTGTTTTCCGCTTTTTTTGGGTCCAAACTTCTCACAAAGAACTGACCCCCTTGTGATAGCCCGTGTGGGGTCAGACGAATGTGGTCACTACATTTGTCTGACGCTAGACGGAGATTCTCCACTTCCGCATCTCCACCCACAATGGAGGAGGCACAGAACCCAAGATGCATCACAATGGGAAACATTATATTACGATCGACTAAATAAATCATTGTAGTATCTTAGAACTAACTATTGACGAGCTTGTAATTTTGTGAACACCCTATCTTTTGATGTATATATATAACAAGCTTAGTCTTCCTATCCGATTATTTGTGAACACCCTATCTTGTATTGTTTAAATTAACAATACATTACTTATTTATGTTTATGTTGTAAATAATTGTTTGTATCATTTGAATTAATTATTTGGCCAGGTGGAACAAAATACTCCTTACATGTGTCGCTGTAAGAACGGATTCATTAAAGAGAGGATATCCCGTAAAGAACATAGTTATGGTCAACCGTATTACGCATGTCCTCTTTCAGTGGTAAGTAATCATATGTTTGCTTAGTTATGTAAATTATTTGTTTGTTAATAATACATTTCTTATTATTTTCTTAACATGTAACAGCCAGGAACAGATGACTATGGTTGTCGGTACTTTATGTGGAAGGATGAGTTTCAAAGGAGGCACTTTAGTCGAGCCTCTTCTTCAACGCAGTGCTCAGACTGCGTTGCTAACGCTAATAAGATTGACCAGCTTGAAGCAAGAAACAAGCTGTTGATGACAAGAATAAAGACGCTGGAGATGGAGTTAGAATTGGCAAGGAATCCTGAGGATCACGCTTGTCAGTCGAGTGCAAGACTTCATGATCTTTTAAATGAAATGAATAATCTTCATATGTCGTAGATGTTGTTGTTTTAAATGAAATGAATAATCTTCATATGTCGTAGATGTTGTTGTTTTTAAATAATGTGTTGACGTTGTCGTTCAATTTAATAATAACAGTTGTTGTTGTAGTTATTTAATGTAGCAATATTTAACGTGCTATTATACAAAACATTATACATATACAAAACATTATTAAACACAAATATACAAAACATTATACATATACAATATACAAAACATTATAATATATTTCTATTTAAAAAATTAAAAAAAAAAAAAAAAAAAAAAGGACAAAAACTGCCAAAAAGTACAAATAGCCTTTATAGCCACCGTTTATATAGCCAAATAGGGCCCGTTTATATAACTCAACCCATACTAAAAAGTATAAAATAACGGCGTTCCAATGTTTTATTGTGGTCCTACCAATCTGATTCAATAGCCAGAAATTATACTATATACTAAAAAGTATAAAATAAGGGCGTTCCCATGTTTTAATGTGGTCCTACCAAACGGATTCAATAGCCAGAAATTATACTTTATACTAAAAAGTACGTATAAAATAAGGGCGTTCCAATGTTTTAATGTGGTCCTACCAAACGGATTCAATAGTCAGAAATTATACTTTATACTAAAAAGTACTATAAAATAAGGGCGTTCCAATGTTTTTAGGATCTATTATACAAACCCCCTGTCATGTCACATTAAGGAGTGTTTTGTACTTCTATTTCTTTTGTCCCCTTTTGACCGACAGTGTATCACAATTTTTGTCAGTTTCTGTTTCGTATTTCTGACAGTTTTAAGCGTTTGACTTATTAAACTTTATATCTTATGTTCCGTATTTTTAAGTTTATAGTTTTTTGATATAAACAAAATTATAAAAATAAAAAATAAAATAAAATAAATGAAAAAAGACAGAGGGAGTGGGGATTTCGAATTTATGAGGAGTGGGGGTAAGCTGGGCCATGTTTTTAATGCGGTCCTATCAATCTGATTCAATAGCCAAAAATTATACTATATACTAAAAAGGATAAAATAAAGGGGGTTCCAATGTTTTGATGTGGTCCTATCAATCTAATTCAATAGCCAGAAATTATATTATAAACAAACACACAATGTCAATATATAACTTTTTTTTAGCTTCGGAATGAAATCGAATAATCGTTTGATTTTATATTCACGTATCTGAATCTTCAATTCAATCAGGTATACTCTCAATTTTCTCATTTTTTGACTTGCGATAATATTTATAATATGGATTTAGTTTGTTGTTGTTTTGATTAATTTTGAATTTTGAGTAATCGCCCTAAAAAAAGGTGGAAAAGCACACACCACCAAACCCTAAAAAAATCGCCTTAAAAATTTATAGTTGATTCAAAAGTTGTTTCGATGATCAAAGATCAGTTTCATTAATTCTTTGATCTGCAGTTTGTTTGATTGATTAGTTGATGGATGTATATGATACTATTGCTTTTATGTTGACCAACTGAGTCAACAACTGCTTCTTAAAATTAGCAGGCAGATTCTTTTGCTTGTCTTCAATAAACTTCCCAATCGCATACTGACTCGATCCATTCCTTTCCTTCAAACTCACTATCGCTTCACTTATCATCTGTACACACATTCAAAACCACGAATTAAACATAAAAAGTAACAACATGTTAACGAATTTAACAGAAGTTGTATATAATAATGAAAATACCTCAAAGTAAGGAGGGTGTTTAAGTGATTTGCTAGCTTTCGAATGGATAACACCATTACTCATCAGTACTGTAAATACCTGGATCACACACACATACAAAACACACACTCAAATCAAAATATGTAATAACAGAATAACAAAATATCTAATAACGGACCTGTTGTTTGTTGGATATGTGAGACGAAAAAAATGAGGAAGTTGCGGTAGTTAATGATTTTCGGGGAATTTTGTTTGATGCTTTATTAAATGAGATCAATGGACCTATAAATACTTGAGAAAGGAGGTGGTAATACTGTACTAGTATTTAAGTGAGTGAAGGGAGAGCTGCAGAACGGTTTTCAAGGACAAGAGTTGAAAAAAAGAAAAGGACAAGACTACTAGCCTACTATTAGGTAGTTTGATAACAATAATAATAAAGAGAGTAAATTGCAAAAATCGTCCTTAAACTTTGGTCAAATTGCAAGTTTCGTCTCAAATGTTTTGAAAGTGTAAGGATCATCCCTGTGAGAAACCTTCGGGGCAAAAATCATCGCTGACCAACATCAAATGACTAAAATACCCTTATCTTCTTCTTTTTATATATTTCTTTTCAATTTCTTACACAAATGGTCCTTGTGTTTCGCCAGATTTTACAAATTTAGTCATGCTTTTTATTTTGAGAAAAGTCCATTTAAGGACTAAATTTTTGTTGCATACTAAAGGACAAATCTCCACCATCTATTTAATTTGAACTAATGATGGGGATTAACCTAAGATTTAATATAGAAACCTAAGTCCATTTCTTTTTTTTCTTTTTTATTTATTCACTTCTTTTTTAACTTTTATTTATTTATTTATTCTGTCTTTGTTTTTAATTCACGTTATTTTCTAAATCAAGGTTTTTTTTTAAATCAAGTTTTTTTTTTAATTAACGTTTTTTTTAAATCAAGTTTTTTTTTTTTTTTTTTTTTTTTTTTTAACTCATGTTTTTTTAACTTTATTACGTTTTCATACGTTTTCGACCGTTTTCATCCGTTTTCTTACGATTTCGTCCGTTTTCATATGTTTTCGTTCGTTTTTGTCCGTTTTCATATGTTTATATACGTTTTTAGACGTTTTTATCCGTTTTCAGATGTTTTTGTCCGTTTTCATACACTTTAGTCCGTTTTTATCCATTTTTGTCCGTTTTCAGACGTTTTCGGCAGTTTTTTTATACGTTTTCAGACGTTTTTGTTCGTTTTCATAGGTTTTCGTCTTTTTTTTTTACGTTTTCGTCTGTTTTTTTACGTTTTCGTCTATTTTTAGACGTTTTCGTCCGTTTTTTACGTTTTCGTCCATCTTTTATACGTTTTCAGCAGTTTTTACACGTGTTTCATACGTTTTCGTCCATTTTTCATACGTTTCGTCCGTTTTCAGACGTGTTTTTACGCTTTCATACGTATTCATTTATTTTCTTATGTTTTCGTCCGTTTTCATATATTTCTGAATATCACAATTGATATTCTTAATATCACAAGTGATATTTTGAATTCTTAATATCACAAGTGATTTTCTGTGATATTCAAAATATCACTTGTGATATTAAGAATATCAATTGTGATATTCAGAAACGTATGAAAACGGACGAAAACATATGAAAAGGAACGAAAACGTAAGAAAGTGAAAAAGAAAACGTGAAAATCACTTGTGATATTCAGAATATCACTTGTAATATTCTGAATATCACAAGTGATTTTCATGTTACAAAACATTAGTTGAAAATCACTTGTGATATTCAGGATATCACTTGTGATATTCAGGATATCACTTTTGATATTCAGAGTATCATCACTTGTGATATTCTGAGTATCATCAATTGTGATATTCTGAGTATCATCACTTGTGATATTCTAAGTATCACAGAATATCACTTGTGATATTCAGAAACGCGAATTAAAAAAACGTGAAATCACTTGTGATATTCACTTGTGATATTCAGGAACGTAAGAAAATGAACGAAAACATAAGAAAACAAACGAATACGTATGAAAGCGTAAAAACACGTCTGAAAATTGAAGAAAACGTATGAAAAGGAACGAAAACGGACGAAACGTTTGAATGCGGACGAAAACGTAAGAAAGTGAAAAAGAAAACGTGAATTAAAAAAAGGTGAAAATCACTTGTGATATTCAGAATATCACTTGTAATATTTTGAATATCACAAGTGATTTTCATGTTACAAAACATTAGTTGAAAATCACTTGTGATATTCAGGATATCACTTTTGATATTCAGAGTATCATCACTTGTGATATTCTGAGTATCATCACTTGTGATATTCTGAGTATCACAGAATATCACTTGTGATATTCAGAAACGCGAATTAAAAAAAGTGAAATCACTTATTCCGAGTATCATCAATTGTGATATTCGAGTATCATCACTTGTGATATTCAGGAACGTATGAAAACGTCTGAAAATGGCTGAAAACATTTAAAAACGGACGAAAACAAATGAAAATGGACGAAAACGTAAGAAAACGGACGAATATGTAGGAAAATGGACGAAAACGTGAATTAAAAAACGTAATAAAACGGACGAATATGTAGGAAACGGACGAAAACGTAAGAAAACGGACGAATATTCAGAAACGTGAATTAAAAAAAATTTAAAATCACTTGTGATATTTAGAATATCACTTTTTTGATAATACAGAATATCACTTGTGTTATTCTGAGTATCATCAATTGTGATATTCTGAGTATCATCACTTGTGATATTCTGAGTATCATCACTTGTGATATCCTGAGTATCACAGATTCACATAATATCACTTGTGATATTGAGAAACGTCTGAAAATGGCTAAAAGCATTTAAAAACGGATGAAAACATATGAAAACGGATGAATATGTAGGAAAACGGACGAAAATGTCTGAAAACGGACAAAAATGTATAAAAACGGACGAAAGCGGACAAAAACGTAAGAAAACGGACGAAAACGTATAAAAACAGACGGAAACGTATAAAAACAGACAAAAACGTATAAAATCGGACGAAAACGTATGAAAACGGATGAAAACGTATGAAAACAGATGAAAACGTATAAAAACGAACGAAAACGTATAAAAACTAGCGAAAACGTATGAAAATGGACGAATATGTAGGAAAACGGACGACAACGTCAAAAAACGGACAAAGATGTACAAAAACGGACGAAAACGTATGAAAACGGACGAAAACGTAAGAAAACGGACAAAAACGTATGAAAACGGACAAAAGCAGATGAAAACGGACGAAAACATATAAAAACGGGCGAAAACGTATGAAAACGGACAAAACGTAAAAAACGGACGAAAACGTCTGAAAACGGACAAAAACAGATGAAAACGTATAAAAACGGACGAAAAAAAAAAATGAACGAATATGTATGAAAACGGACGAATATGTATGAAAACGTACGGAAAAAAAAAAAAAAAAAAAAAAAAAAAAAAAAAAAAAAAACGTGAATTATAAAAAAGACAAAAAGTAAAAAATAAAAAAAAGGTGAAAAAAAAAAGAAAAAAAAATAACTTGAATTAAAAAAAGACAAAAAAATAATAATAATAATAATAAATAATATAGACAAAAAGACAAATTAAAAGGAAAAAAAGACATGGACTTAGGTTAATCCTCATTAGATCAAACTAGATGAATGGTGGGGATTGATCCCTTGGTATGTAAAAAAAGTTTTGTCCTCAAATGATCTTGAATCTTTAATTTTTAAGTATTTATTTAACTATTAATATTAGTATTATTTTTTTATACGTTTTTTCCGTTTTCATAAGTTTTTGTCTATTTTTTCTTAAGTTTTTGCCCGTTTTTCTAACATTTTTTTCGTTTTCATACGGTTTTGTCTGTTTTTATATGTTTTCGCCCGTTTTCTTACGTTTTCATCCGTTGTCTTACGTTTTCGCCGGTTATTCTTACGTTTTTTCCGTTTTCATACGTTTTTGTCAATTTTTATACGTTTTCGCCAGTTTTCATCGGTTTTTATACGCTTTCATCCGTTTTTCTTCTTTTTTTGTCCGTCTTATCCGTTTTTGTCCGTTTTTATTTGTTTCAAACATTTTTATCCGTTTTTATACGTTTTTGTCCGTTTTATTACGCTGTCATCCGTTTTTATCGTTTTCGTCCGTATTTCTTACGTTTTGTCCGTTTTTGTTCATTTTTTAACGTTTTTGTCCGTTTTTTTTATGTTTTTTTTTCATTTTCATACGTTTTTATCCGTTCTTACACATTCTCGCCCATTTTCATAAGCTTTCATCAGTTTTTATACATTTTTGCCTGTTTTCTAACGTTTTTGTCAGTTTTTCTTGCGTTTTTTTCGATTTCCATACGTTTTTGTATGTTTTTATACGTTTTCACCCGCTTCCTGACGTTTTCATTTGTTTTTATACGTTTTTGTCCGTTTTTCTTGTGTTTTTATTCGTTGTTCTTATGTTTTTTGTCCGTTTTTATCTGTTTTTTCCGTTTTTCGTACGTTTTTGTTCATTTTTTTTACGGATGAAAACGTAAGGAAAAACGAAAAAAAAAAAAACATATAAAATAGACAAAAATGGAAAAAATGTAAGAAAAACTGACAAAAACGTAATAAAAGCGGATGAAAATGGACAAAAACGTAAGAAAACAGGCGAAAACGTAAAAAATGGATAAAATCGTAAGAAAACGGGCGAAAGCGTATAAAAACGGATAAAACATATGAAAACAAAAAAAACGTAAGAAAAACGAACAAAAACGTAAAAAAATGGACAGAAACGGATAAAAACGAACAAAAACGTGAGAAAACGGGCGAAAACGATAAAAACGAATGAAAGCATAAGAAAACGGGTGAAAACGTATAAAAGCGGAAAAAGGTATGTAAACAAATAAAAACGGACAAAAAGATAAGAAAACGGACAAAAACTTAAGAAAAACGGGGGAAAACGTATAAAACGGATAAAAATATATGAAAACAAATATAAACGGACAAAAACGTAAGAAAAACGGACAAAACCGACAAAAACGGATAAAGACGGACAAAAACTTAAGAAAATAGACGAAAACGTATAAAAACGGATGAAAATGGGCGAAAACGTATAAAAAACGGATAAAAGTGTATGAAAACAAATAAAAACGGACAAAAACGTAAGAAAACGGACAAAAACGGATAAAGACGGACAAAAACTTAAGAAAAACGGACGAAAACTTATAAAAACGGATGAAAACGAGCGAAAATGTATAAAAACGGACAAAAACGTATGAAAACAGAAAAAAGTCAGAAAAACGGACTTAAACGTAAGAAAAACGGACAAAAACGTATGAAAATGTAAGAAACGGACAAAAACGTAAGAAAAACGGATGAAAACGTATAAAAAAAATAATACTAATAATAATAGTTAAATAAATAATTAAAATAAAAATCAGGACTAAATTTGTAAAATCTTGCGAAACCATTTGTGTAAAAAACTGAAAAGAAATATAGAAAAAGAAGAAAACATGAGTATTTTAGTCATTTGATGTTGGTCAGGGACGATTTTTACCCAAAGGTTCCCACAGAGACAATCCTTGCACTTTTCAAACATTTGAGACGAAACTTGCAATTTGGCCAAACTTCAGGACGATTTTTGCAATTTACTCTAATAAATAAACACTTCTAAGTTTCCCGCCAAGTAGCCAACCATGAATTTTTTTCTTTTTTCACAAAGACTAAACATGCTATCCTTTTTTCTTTTAGCCAACCATGCGATCATTTTTTTTCTTTTTCTTCAAAGACTGAAACATGCTATATATATATATATATATATATATATATATATATATATATATATATATATATATATATATATATATATATATATATATAGTGAGACTTTCTTGCGAGAACCATTTTATCTGCGAGAACTGAGAGAACCACCAAAAACATACATGCACGCCTTCAATAATTGTATTTTTGCACATATGTTCTAAAAACAACATATATGTTTTTAAAAAAACATAGTTGTTCTAAAGAATTTGATAAGAAATTGGAAATACAACATTTTTCTTTGAAGGTGTGCATGTATGTTCTTATAAGGCGTGCAACGACAATATTGCGGCCTTGTGTATGGTTTTTGTGAAAAAAGAGGATGAGTTCATGATGATATTGAAGAACATAGGTGGATACTTACGATTATTGATGATTTGCATGTATTTTTATTTTATTTTAAAAGGCGTGCATGTATGTTTTTTGTGGTTCTCTCAGTTCTCGCAGATAAAATGGTTCTCGTAAGAAAGTCCCCCTATATATATATATATATATATATATATATTTATTTATTTATTTTTTTTCATCATTCCTAATTGTATGTTACATACAAAATCAATACTCCTTGGTTGTTGCAGTTTGGGCTTGATATTTTCTTTGTAATCGGCATTGAAACTCGAACTTGAGCATTATCACCACTGATTTTCAGTGGCGGAGCCAGAAAATGCGACCATGGGGGGCAGTGAGCAATGGAAAGGGACAGACAACAAGACGAAAAATGCAATTTTTTGTGTAACTCGAAACAAGTTGAGTCGGGTCGGCTCAAGAGTAAAAACACTCTAATTTAAAGGCGAGCAATACTAGTAAAAGGTGCCCGTGTTCATAGAATGAAACGTGATAAATGCTAAATTTAGCGAATGAACCATCTAACATAATTGATTTTTATTCTCATTGGTAAATTTTAATTACTTGACTAAAAATGAGACAAACTAAACATCTTTTAAATACCCACTTGCTAGTTTCAAAACATTATTATTGAAAAAAATAATTTTTATATGAAAACCACAATTTAAATCTTTGAATAAGCAAATTTACTACTACTTTGAAAACTAAAAACATTTTTATTATAAAACAATAAAGTAAGTGACGTTAAATGTAACTTCTTTTAAACAGAATATAGAAAATTGTTTAATCCATTGGTCTAAACTCTAACGTGGGTCCCTCAACTATCTCTCTTCCCAATTAATCTATCTTCTTCATCTCTTTACCTACCTAACAAAACCAGAAAAAAGAAAAAGAAAAGAGAAGCCATTTACATGTCTGCTTAAATGACGAAATAAAATTTTAGAGCACTTGTTGTTGGAAGTCAATCACCGACGAGGGCAATCGGATTTCTGAGCCGAGGGCACCAACCATTTTTTCTGTTAATTATACTTTTTTTCTTACTAGTTTACCCTTTCTACAAGAACTTGGTTCGGGGCAATTCCCCTCACTACTTCCAACATGGCTCCGCCCCTGCTGATTTTCAAACTCCATAATTTCCATGGGAATAGAAAATTCAAATCTTTTGTCTATATATCTAATTTATTTGTAACACAAACCTTATGTTATCGAGGTTTTTTAGTAAAAAAAAGTAAAGTAATAAAAAATAACATTTTCAATCTGATTTTTTTTAAGGAAACACTTTACTTTAAAAATCAACCGAATAACACTATTTTTCCTTTTCCTCCTTTAAGTGTTACTCAAGAACATTATTTCGTTTTTTTTTTTTTTTTTTTTTTTTTTTTTTTTTTTTCCTTTTATTCCTTAAGTGATACTCGAGAACACAGTATCAAATTTATTTATTAAAACTCAAGATTAAAGTTTGATTTATATTAGACTAAATAACATCTGCTATCTTTCATATAGAAATTGCACTACTCCATTATGTTTCAATTCGATAGTGGGGTACTTGAGTTGCTCCTATGTTCAATATTAGTTAGTGATGATAGGTGTTTTTAAGAAATGTGTTTGATATGCATAAAAAATGTTTTTGCTAAAATGCTTAGCAATATTTAATAAAATGTCTCACAAGAGTTGAATTTTTTTTTTTTTTTTTTTTTTTAAAGCTAGGTTAGACATCATATGCATCTATTGTAGTTAAGGCTTAGCAACCCAAAAATCGTGAACTAAGGACAAGCCGAGGAGATGTTTACACAGCAAAAACTAAGTTTAATTAATTCACCATATGATCAACACACCGAAAATGTCATAACCTCCGTCATCATCATAACACATATAATTCTCAATGCAAGGTTAAATTAAAACCTTAAGAAGATTGAAACAACTTTGAAGTAGCTACATAAGTTCTACATACCAAGTGATTGAATAACAGTAACTCCATCATTTTTGAAATTACAACACCAACCTATTAACCTTTTTACAAAACTGAAATGCATATAGCCTAGCTTACCTATGAAAAATCACTAAATCAAATCACATCCATTTGCGAAGAGTCACTTGGGCATCCGAAGCATTTCCCCAAATCCGATCAAGTCAGTAACAAGATAGATACCAAACCCAACCAGGGAACGGACCGGAGATGAACCACAAAATCAGGAATGGTCGCGTCTCGTCACAAGGCTAGATGGACGACTATGATTTACCAAAGATAACAACATCGTGTACCCACTTTGACCTAGTCCATATGTAACCACATTTAAGTATTCAAAACCCTGCCTCATAGAAGTGTTAGATTTTTATATCTTCTTACTTAGGCATTTCATGTGACAGGAACGTCCCATTAAAGCTAAAGGGTAAATTTTATAAGGTGGCGATTAGACCGGCTATGTTGTACGGGTCGGAGTGCTGGCCTATCTCCAAAGCCCATGCTGAAAGGGTCGAGGTGGCGGAACTGAGAATGCTAAGATGGACATGCGGTAAGACCTTGATGGACATGATCCCGAACGGAGTTTTCAGAGCTAAGCTCGAGGTCGAGTCTATTATCTCGAAGATGAGAGAAGGAAGGCTAAGGTGGTTCGGGCATGTAAAGAGGAGGCCACATTCAGCACCCGTTAGAAGAGGCGAAGCGCTAGTGGTGGACGGGGTGAGAAGGAGGGGTAGACCCAAACTCAGATGGGAGGATAGACTTAAGCTCGACATGAAGGAGCTACTCTTGTCCGAGGACATGACCTCAGATAGGAAGGCGTGGAGAGATAGAATTAGGGTTTGCGGGTAGCTCAGGTTAGGTGTGTTGGGTTTCTTTGCCTTAGCTTTAGGCCCCGTGCGTTGCCCGGCTTTACTTTGCTTAGTTGCTTTGCCTTAGCTTTAGGCCCCGTGCGTTGCCCTGCCTTGCTTTGCTTTGTTCGGTTGCTTTGCCTTAGTTTTAGGCCCCGTGCGTTGCCCTGTTGTGCTTTGTCTTGTTTCCTTAGGTTTGCCTGTCTTGTGTGTTTCTTTGCTCTGTGCTTTTGTGTTTTGTTCCTTTTCTGTTTTTTTTTTGTGTTTGCGTTTTTGGTGTTGCTTGTTTTGCCTGCTCTTTTTCCTTCTTGTTGTATGCTTTTTTTTTTTTTTTTTTTTTTTTTTTTTTTTTTTCAGTTGCTTTCCCTCTCCTGCTCTCTCACGCGCACACATGCACCTGCCGGAGGTCTCCTTGGAAGCAGCCTCTCTACTCCCGGGTTTACCTTGGGGTAGGGGTAGGGTCTGTCTACAGTCTACCTCCCCCATACCCTGCCCCGGCGGGATTGGGTTTGTTGTTGTTGTTTAGGCATTTCATCAAAAAAACCCACATTAGCAAGTCCAGTCAAACTATATAACATTGTATATATCACACAATGATAAGATTAAAAAATAATAATAATAAAAAAAATAAAAAAAATAAAAAATGGAAACAAGTTGTTATTAATTTACCTATTGCAATCATTTTTGTATTGTAACCTATTGTCAAAATATGAATTAGATTAATGTATTCAATTATGAAAGAAATTATGTAGAAGTGAAGATCCAGTAGACATCAATTTGATATAGAAAAAAAGAGATTTAATGTTGCATCACAGATCATGTCCAAACTAAACCAACCACAATTGTTGGGTGAGACTCGCATTTGCATCAAGAATGGAAAAAAGGAAAAAGTAAACGTATGCGTCAGTCTTGGGAAGAGAAGAACATGGATGCTGGCAAACGGATTTGATTGAAATATTGTTAAAACACCACGTTTTGAAGGTTTCCATACCCAACCTGCCAACCTTATATATATACACAACACAGATTAAACCAACCCATATTTACTTCTCTATTTTGAACCCACTTATGAATCAAGTGCAATCTCCCTTTCTGTGCAGGCTTGAGAGAACAAACAACGAGCCATCAAGACGACCCATTCGAATAGTAACATATAACGATCCAAATATAACACAGCCTAAAGGAACTGTGTGTAGTACTTTCCAAAACTCATCTACTCGAACTTATTTGATTTAAAAAAAAAAAAAAAAAAAAAAAAAAAAAAGCCCCAGTCAACAAAATACTTGCCCTCAACCCAGCTGTAGCCACTCTTAGCATGTAGACATCTTTGTCACTGCATACAAAGTGCAGTTAATCTTCTCCAGAACGATATGATCATTAACAAGAATCAAAAGCACAGCTGCACAGGAATTCAAAGACAACACTTGACGATAACAGACACTGTTAACTAATCTATCCGCAAAATATCAATCATTTTCAGGCTTTCATTTCAGAAATGGGGGTCTCTTTAGCCAAAACAAAAAGGCAATGCACCACAGCAACAATGAAAGCACCAAAAGTCTACACATGTGACAATAAGCATTGCTGAATCATCCAAATACCGTTCCACTTGATACACAACATTGAACATTTTTAAAAGTATGTTTTATTAACAGGAAAAAAATAGAACGATGCACAACAGAGCAAAAAGTGCAGAGATGTATACATCAAGAAAATTATCCCAATTAACAAATGCCCATTGTGCAGTCACCCAATCGTTCAACCATCTAAGATCTAGAAAGTAACTAATGTGCACTATGCACAAAACCATGTCGATTGCAATTATACAAAAGCCTTTTTAGAAGCAGTCTAGATCTACAACTTGATCAAACAATAAGTAGACGACAGCATTAAGCGGTTCAAGATCATTTAAAATGGCCTCGTACTTCACATTCCTTTAAGATAAAGGGGAATCAATACCACGAATTTGAAGAGCAATGAGCCTTGGATGTTCCTGTAACAATAATTCACATTCAAAAGTTGTAGTAATACTGTGCAGCAAATGATAAACCAAAGCCTGTTTGCAAGTGGAGCATTATATCATAATAAAATGACGATCTTACATCTTTTGAGGCTAGTCTTAGGCCTAGTAAATCAGCTCAGCCCTTGGCATTAGGCCCATCAACAACTAATTGGTGTATGCTACGAAAAAGATATTTGTACGAGATTAGTGACATGACACATAACTCTACCGATCCATCCCATAATTACATAAAAATACAAATTAAAATCAAGGAATTTTGTAAACATGTTTAGCGTGAGTAGAGATATTAGCGTGCTTTACTTATGAAGCATGGTCATATATGTTCACAATGCCTGATCAATTAATAATAAACACGGTAAAACTTGTACCAAGTTTCTTATTCACACTTTTAAAGTCTATAATAAAATGAACTTGTCAGGTTCTAAAGCTTATAATAAAAGAGTTTCACACTTTTTTAGTTCCATTAATGCATTACCTTATGTCCATACATAAAACTCTTCAGGAATAATAAACATTACCAAGTATAAATGTATAATTTTTAGTCCCTTAGAACACATTAATAATACATAGTAACAATAACAGGACTCAAAATCACCAAGCATTACGAAAGAACAGTGGTAATGAACCATTTTTTGTGTTTAATCCAAACCCGTACTTGTCCGCTCCTGTGCTTAGTTTCTTTACCATATAGAAACTTGAAGTATAAATAACAATAATGTTGGAATTATTACATCATGACATTCATATAAATAAACCAAAACATCAAAGTACATATAGCGGAAGCATAGGATACATATAACACATAAATAATTAAACCGAATTTAAAGTGAACGTACCTTAATGATTCTAGCAAGAACAAGAATCAACCTTGAGCAATATGGATTATGAACCCTAATTAGGGTTATTAGGATTATAAGAATTCCCCCTTACCAAGTTTTGCAATTCAATCCAAGATTCTTACAATGATGTGTAAGAATCACGTTCTTGTACACACGCACTAAACCGAACTAATAATATGCAAGTTATTAATCACAAAGTAAAAACCAAAACAAATTTTGTTTAAACAAAATTCGGTCGATCCCTTGGAGGGGGAAAACCGATCGATCAAAGCAATAAGGAGAGAAGAGAAAACTTTAGGTTTAGCTTTGTGCACAAGAGGTACCAAAAGCTAGAACCCAAGGTTTGTTTATATAGGCATGAAAACTTAGAGCCCAATTTAGAGATGGATTAGGAAATCCATCCCTATATCCGATCGGCCTAATGATATTAGGGAGGATCCGGAATCTTCTTGGCTACTAATTTACATACTAGTCCTTTCCTTATTTTATTTAACGACCGTTAGTCACTTCCGTTAAATACTAACGTCCATTATTTATTTTGTGATAATTAATAATCAAATATAACATTTTATATCTAATTATTAATATTTAGTTCTCATACGTAATGTGTGCAATCCCGTGATCTCGAGTTCGATCCTAACACACGACTACTATTTTATGTCTATAAAACTAACAAAAGATACATTTCGTAGTTTCATAGACCTAGGATAGAATACTATAGCCTGGGTAGATGCAAGTGATTATAGCAGACCTGTATACTTAACTATGATATTATAGATTAATATAGTTTTAAAAAACCAAGTAAATCGGATGTTACAATGATTCACACCTTCCATAGTTTCATACTTTTTTTTTTTCAAAAGTTACGATATTAATAGAGAGTAAAGACGATGCAAAAAGGCTCACCTCTTTCCCCAAACATATGACATATCACCCTTGTCCTCCTGTTCTAGTGTTGTGGCAAATGTAAAGAGTGAACCAAGAGCAACTGACCATATAAGGTGTAATATCGATCAGTCAATCTTCCTTCAATGTCCTGCATAATTAACTGTATTATATTTTCAGAAATCATGTCACAAAATTAACACAATGTTACAATCGAGAAACTTGCAATGATTGCCACTCCATTAATCTCTTTTCTTCGTACATAAAGCCTCCTCACTGACAGCAACCTCGCTTATGTATATGGGGAAATTAAGACCAACCGATTGTAGATGACCAAAAAGGAGGAGGAGCCCATGGAAAAGTCCAAGTATGTTGTTTGGCTTCATGTGCAAGAATAATCCTCATAATTATCAGCCTGCAACAACAACAAAAAAAACATTAGTTATTACATTGTTAAGGTAGTGACTGCAGAATTAACTAACCTAAGCTTGATAAGATATTAACAGCAGGAGCTGACATTTCATAAAAAATGTAGTGTGCATATTTAAATTTCTCAAGTGTAGCTACATATCTAAGAATCACAATCCCATTTACCATTAACTAAATTATCACACCAATACTTTTGAAATCTCAATCGAAAGAAACTAACACAACCAGAAGCCTTAAAAAAGAAGCCAAATATTTTGCACCATCATTTGCTATATATTACATGCCTTAAATGTCGTTTGAATAAAGGCACACTAGAAGCTTTTTTCAGTTTAAAAAAAAAACATAAGGAAGCGAGATAATGGCTACCACTTGCAAAGATCTTTAAAAACAATGAAAGGGTTGGTAAAGGAAAACTTGCATTCAGGAATCTATAGGTTAAACATTATGCCGATATTTAATATAACGGGAATCACTTCAAAAAGACTAAACATCTGTTACATAAAAGGTTCACCTGCTTTCACACATAGCAATTTTACCAGACGACAACTTATAAGAAGCTTTGACCATGGCTAACTTATCACTATCAACAAACTTCATTTACTAATACTTTCATCCATTGATTACAAGAACACTTTAGCAAACTTACATCACCAAAAACCTTTTATAATTGTTAATTTAACGGGTTTTGAGTTTTGGTGCAAAAATTTTGATGTTGCACCCTATTTAGTGTAAAATGTCGTTGGTAAGTGTATCAGACCACATATTGCACCAAATTTATTGTTTTAATTGAAGATAGTCTAGGAAATCTGATTAACTGACAAGCAGGCAAACCACGAGTCTTATGACAGTGTGACCGTCTGGTCGTCTAAAATCATTCACTGATAAATCTAAATCAGTGTCACATGCAATGAGTATCATATCACCATCTTTGTCTTCGTATTTGAGCTTAAAGCTTCCTAGCTTGAGCCGAAATCTTGTTGCAATCTGCTCTTTCAAGTTTGTTAATCCATCTGAAAGTATGAATGGAAACCTCACAGTATCCTCTTTGTATGTTGCCTTGATAGTCAAAGGTTTCACCGAGTTTTTTAAGGTTGTTTTGGGCTGTCCAAGTTCATCAATCAGAATTGTTTCTACACGTGTGGAACTATACATAGCATGTTCGGTATGGTTCGCAGGATTATATTCATTAGACCCCCGAAAATTCGAGTGGGAATCACTCTTATTAGGAGTATATGGCCACCCCTTAATACCAAGACTTGTGCAAATGCGCTTCAACTTACTTCTGCTAACTTCATATATACAATGTACAAAGTGAAAATGAGAACCTTACAAGGAAAGGACACTATATATAAACCTGGTTGGGTTAATTTAAAAACTTTTTATAAAGGCTGAGCTAATCAATTCTGTCATTCACAACTAGTGGTAGCAAAATACGTGGGTCGGGTCGGGTCGGGTCACACGTATGAAAAAACTGTTTCTTTTTTTTACCTGCTAGACCCGTTTGGGGTAATTGTTATACAATTTCACTTCTTATCAAATAACCAATCGGACCCATCTATAATATTTAAGGAGACCCAACCACACTCATGCCCTAATAGATATTTAACTAACTTCACCCATGTTTAACCAATGGGTCTCAAATTGCCACCTCTATTCACAACAAGCAAGCAGCCTGGGTGACGGGGTCCATCATCCATGGGACACCCATGGAACTTTGCAGCATAGGGTCAATTTTCATTAACAACCTATACTTTTCTTATTTGCACCCGGTCTAAAAAAAAGCGTATCTACTCTTGTTTAGTTTTTCTTATACGCGCCTGGTAAATTTGTGTCCTAATTGTGTCCCTAAGGACAAGTGTTTCTATTCGAATCGACTAAGTTCAAAAGATATTTTTATTTTAACCCGTTTCCATTTTACTTAAATCTAGCTAGCCAGTTAAAAATTTAGCATAACCCAAATCAACCCATTTATAACATAGGTAAAGAGGTTAAAATTGGCAGCTCTAGACATTAGCAACAAGTTACTGCTATATTGTACTTACCACCAAGGATATCCGCAGCTTCCTCAAATGACTTTGGAGTCAGGTTAGGTTTAGCAGCTGCCTTAGCTGAACCTGCTTTGGCCTTAGCTGGTTTCTTCTTTGCCGGGGCTTTCTTGGTAACCGTCTTTACGGCTGGTTTAGCTTTTGGAGCCAGCTTAGCCTTAGCATCTGGTTTCGTTTTTGCAGCTGGTTTCTTCTTAGCTGGAGCTTTTTTAGCAGCTGGAGCTGGCTTAGTTTTTGAAGGAAGCTTGAAAGATCCCTTGACCTTAACCAACTTATCACCAGCAACAAGCTTCTTCAACTGAGTCAACAACTGCTTCTTAAAATTAGCAGGCAGATTCTTTTGCTTGTCTTCAATAAACTTCCCAATCGCATACTGACTCGATCCATTCCTTTCCTTCAAACTCACTATCGCTTCACTTATCATCTGTACACACATTCAAAACACACACTAATTAATCATCTAACTAACAACATTTTTATAAAAATAAACATCATTTTTATAAAAATAGTTAAATCAGTTAAATTATCATCTAAACACATTTTATAAACAAAATAAATAAAATAAAACCTAAATTTTATAAAAATGTAACAAAATTAGTTAAATCAGTTATAAATCAGTTAAATTATCATTTAAACATAACCGTATATATATAATAAGCATAAATGTAATAAAATTAGTTAAAAATAAAAAGTAACAGCATGTTAACGAATTTAACAGAAGTTGTATATAGTAATGAAATATTACCTCAAAGTAAGGAGGGTGTTTAAGTGATTTCGAATGGATAACACCGTTACTCATCACTGTAAATAGCGCCACAAACTAATTAATAATCACAATATATCTGGATCACACACACACTCAAATCAAAATATATCTAATAACGGACCTGTCGTTTGTTGGAGATGTGAGCGGAGAAAATGAGGAAGTTGGAACTATGTTTGATGATGTGTTAGGAAAGGAGGTGGTACTTACTATTTAAACTAGTAAAGGAGGTGGACATTGTTTGTCACTTACCTTGATAAAGTCATGGGCACTTTACATCCGATGTCATGGGCACTTAACATCTGATACATGTCAAACTTCCAAATACTAAATGACATAGTTTTGTACTTGCACATCTAATAGTCAAACTCCCAAATTGACTTGTAAAAGTCAAAGTAACCAATTACCAACAACAAGCAAACTTTTGATTACCAAACACTATCAGTTAGTAAAAACACAAATTTTTATTGATCGGTTTTATGTTGACAACCATTACAAATTTCCTATCATCTAAACATACAATTAGCTAGAACCACAACTTTCAGTGCATCTCGTTCCTTCCTTTCCTTCCTTTCATTTAGAACTTTATACACATCTTCAAGATTCTTAATCCTTGTTTCCAAATCAGAAACCTTTGATAACCCGTTGTCGGCAGCCTCTTCCTTCTCCTTCTTAACACCCAAACGGTCTTCATTGGAGCAATCATCTTTCCTCAACCCACTGTACAAACCTTGCATATGTTTTTACCCCTTTCAATTTGGAATAAGCAAAAACAAAACAATCAATATGTATACAACATATCTGATGATGATGTTGATTTACATGATACTGATAATGAGGTATTATGTAAAATTTTAATTACGTAGTATTTTTTATTGTAGTAAACATAAAATATTTATTATTTTTTAATTTTTTATGCATTGTTTAGGTTGTTTGTTTGACACATAACAGTCGAAGATTATCAAAGGCGAAATCTGAAACGGGTAAAAACATATGCAAGTTTGATTATTCTGAAGAGAATCTGATAATGAGGTGTTTATTTTTAAATTTTGATAAATATTTATTGTTGTCAACATAATATAATATTTTTTAGGGGTATTTATAATTATTCAAATAGCATATTAATTTGTTATGGGGTACGTTTATAACCTAACACCCCCTGTAGGGGTGTTTCAATGATTGGGTATGCCGGCGCTTGTACTGTCTGCTTACGGATTGTATAATTTGACCAAAATAGGGGGGCCCACATAATAGGGGGTGTTAACATAGTAGAACCCTTTGTTATGCATAGGTGGTTTGTTTCACTCTCAACAGTCGTGGATTATCAAAATCAACATTTGAAAGGGGTAAAAACATATGCAAGTTTGATTATTTTGAAGATGAAATTGATGGTGAATACCATGAGACAAGTAATAAGGTATAATATTTTGTTATATCATTATTACAATTTTACAAATACATTAAAATGTCAAATAATTCTAAATTTAGGAAAAAAAATATTATGTTGAATCGCCGTGTTCTTTCAAAGATGATGTATCGGCACAATTGAAGTTGGGAGTGGATTATGCAAATGGAAAACAGTGCAATCATGAAGACAGTTTTGATATTCGTATAGTAGAAGAAGAAGATTTTGACTCTACTAATACTGAACTTGTAAATGAAATATTACCTCAAATGTATAAAAACGGTCAAACTAACAGAAATAATGGTATAGGGACTAAATCCGTGAAACCCGGCTAACGACAAGGACCGTTTTGTACTAAAAAAATAAGCTATGTTATCATTTAAAAGGTTCAGTAACTTGTATTACCGGAGACCAAACTTTAGTAACCTATTTGTAAAGTTTTAAACTCTAGTAATTTAGATGAACATTTTGATAAACTTTGGTAACATATTTGTTTATTAACCCCTCCAAGTTATTTTTCCTGTATTGTATTTGTCAAAATCTTTCCAATTTTCTATCAAGAGTAAACTACATAAATGGTCCCTGCCTGTGGTTTGACTAAAATTTCATTTCTTGTCCCTCAAAGTTACAAAAGGTATCGTATATATATTTGTACGTACCTCTTCAAACATGGTAATAAACCTTGAAGAACTTCTTTGTAGACTACATTCGTAGTAGTTTTTGTTTGACACGCATCAGAAACAACAACCTTCAAACCTTTTTTGTTTGACACGCGAAAGAGCCACATATAGTTGTCCATGTGTGAAAACCGGACGTGGCAGGTACAAACCAACTATTGTCATGGCAAATGACACTGAAATAGGATACTGTTTCCTCGCGATCTTTAGAGGTAAACGTTTATCAGACGGACTTATTCTCAACCTTGGTATGATAACTTTATTTCCAAAGTGTGTTTCGTTAATTATATGTGCTTGAATAGAAGTTCTTGATAATGGAAGAACTTGAAATCGTGTCCCGTTACATAATCCATTTGATTGATCGATATTTCTCAACAACATTATTGGGACGTCGACTTTTAAAAGAAATAATGCATCAAGAAATTAATTGTGTGAATAAAGTAAGAAAGCACAACGAACGTAAACAGGTTGAACTATTTTTTGAAAGGAATAATAAGTAATAGCTTATAGACCCGTGAAATCACGGGTTTTTTTTAAGAAATTATGCATCAAGAAATTATATGTGGTAATAAAGTAAGACAGAACAAAGAACGTAAATAAGTTTCATTATTTTTTAAGGGAATAATAAGTAATGTGGCAGTGATACGATAAACAATTTGGTTTGTAAGTGTTAAGAAAATAAATGTGCATGTATCATCTTCTCCAACTGGAGAGTCTTGGAGAGCAAAGATATGCGGTCAGCGTCAAACATTTAAGTAGTCCATGTTCATTTCGTGCACATCTAAACATGAAAAAGGCTACCTTTAAATCATCCTTCCTTTTTTTAACTGGGTACCAAACTTATATTTGTCATACATAAAAGAGTTGATGAAGACCCCACACAGATGAAGATAAAAAACTTTATGAACCGAATATGTCTCAAGCCACAAACAAAGTAAATATTGTGTTTACACATACCTTATATTATAAATGACACTTGTCTACTCAGAAAGCGTTAATGTTGTCATTGAGAAAATTTAGTAGAAGAGCGCGAGCAAATGAGAACAATGTGAAAGTTTCAGCAAAGACAATACAAAGAACCAAGTACCAAATGTTGAATTATTTAGCAAGACAACATAAAACCTAATTTTTGATGGTGCTCAATTTGACTTATTGACAATGATGTTGAAGACTCAATACTATAATAATAATGCTCAAGACGTTCACAAACAAAAGCATCTATAAACTAACTAAAAACTGTAAAAAATGCGTCAGCGTTAAATCAATATTAGCAAAAACACTAACTGTAAGAAACATATATCAGCTGTTGGGATTTCATATTGATTAAGCCATCAATACCACGAGTACGCAGCGGATGGATCTATGTTTAATGTTATGAATTAAAACACATAATTAAAACACATAATAAATACTAACCTCGAATCTATTGAAAAACAGATAACCACCAAGTCTTGACCTTGATCACGAACACTCCAACGGATCTCGTATCACCACGAAACCCTAATCAACTATAGTGAGTTGATCTCTATCGAAAACTCACACTACACGTCTAACAAGAGCGTTAGGATGCTAGTGCTTAACCCACGAGCTTACGAACTAAACACGAATGCTAGTCGTAGAGAAGAAACAAAGCCAACTCCCTTACAATGGGGTGTTGGAAGATTTGTAGAGGCAAGAAGAGAAGATCAAAGAAAGCTTTGATTTGAGGTGTGTATAAATGAAGACCTAGAGGCCTCCTTTTATACTAATAGGGTAGCTTAAGGAAAAAGCTACCCCTCTCTTGCCCTAGTCCAATATGGCCGGCCTACCCCTAGGGGTACATTGGCCTCCATATTGCTTTTTAGTCCTTGTGAAATAAACATGTACAATACAAGCCAATTTCGGACTTAACGACCGTTAAACGTTACACTAACGGACTAACGACTGTTATGTATATTTCATGGATTATATTGATTATAATTAATAGTATACATTAAACATATTAATTATATTTAATAAACGCTCTCTAAATGTATACGTGTGTGCCCCGATAGGCTCACGTAATTTCTAGCCGTATAACGTATTGATTTACGAATGCATAACCAATAGCTCCCACTTGCGATCGTAATAATCAATAATGTATACTAACAATGCTAAGTGTCTAGCAACACCGCATTGCTCCCAGAAATACCTGAGTGTGGTTTCATAAAACAACTAGGTAAATGGTTTACAATTTTAAATTATCCTTTTGTTTCAGATACTTGTTGAACTATGGATATGGATCAAAGTCATTCCATATTGTTCAACTATTATGTTTCTCGTTTTAGAAATTAATCAAGATTACCAAACGTAAAACAAGCATCATCTTGATTTACACTTTGGGCACGGCCATGCAAACATCTGATTAATTCAGCGAGGGGCCCAGTAGTATCATACTCCAGAAGACAAGTGGAGGAACAAATTTTATTTTGACTACACGTGTCATTCATGTGCTTCAACCAACTTCTGAGAATAGCCTTTATAACCACCTTGTTCAGGGTAGCGTTTGACTATAGTCAAGAAGAAAGATCCACACATGCAAAACCTGCTTGCATCTCAAGTCAGAGGACAAATAAAATAACCATTTGCGAGATATCACTTAATGACGCCGATCCATAAAGTGATGACTCGTGGGTTTGGGGAAATCCAATATCCAAAGCACGTGGATAACATGTGAGTTTGGCGGACACATCCTTAGTATTCAAAAAATATAACCAATCTCTCACATTTGCCTTAATTCAACAATACTCCCATATCATTGATCGACAATGGACAATTTAAAGTAATAAATTACTTATGGATTAAACATGCAAATATAGGACACAATTAATATATGAATGAATAACTCAAGTACCACGTATATTAATCATCAAAATAATAAATGTTTTACATATCCCATTATCCAAACACTAAACACAGATTCGCATGAGACTACTAGTAAGTTAAAATCCAATGTTCTTAACATGATCAACTTGTAAGGTACAAGATAGCTAAGTAGTCATCTGAGTAAACTTTAAGAGTACTTATTTCAAAACTCACAATAGTGAAAGTTTGAATAACATGATGAGCGTCATTTTGTACGTGCACATTCTAATATACTAGTATTGCCATGGTGCATTCTATAGGGTGTTTGAAGCTAGCACAACACCTATATGAGACAGTCATCTCAACAGCTTCTTAAACCGTAAAGTATTCTTGTCCTTTACTGTGTATTGCAACAATGCTCTCAGCTGAGCATGTCTAGTCAACAACATCATCATTCGTGATGAAATCCTACAATGACTAGGATTGAGTATCCACTGAATCAGACTAGCATCAGTGTATACAATAACACTATGCTCTTAAACGATTGAACCTTTCTTTGGCAATGTTTGGTGCCTTTCTGAACTACTAGGTTCATCCAATAAGACATTTGTTTTAACAGTCATCTAAAGACTGTCACTTAGATACTGTTGTTGTTAACTCACTTTGCACTCATGCAAAAGTTACAACTATCCCCATACACAATTTAATGTACATGATGAAAACTTAGTAAAACTTAAGGTATCCATCCATGTGTTAAATTATCGCACGTGAAATATATCCTTTGAGACTTGCTCAATGATATGTTACATTGTGTTATACTTAATTACCGTACATGTTTATCACCATAAACATTTATTCCAAGATTGTATGTTTTAATTCCTAAATCTCTGAAGTGAAAACTATATTCCAAGTCGAGGGATAAAATCTTGCTCGCATGGAAAATAGCTTTCAATATGTTGCACGACATATTAGATATAAGGAACAAACATAGTACTCCCACTTGCTCTCAGGTCAGGAGTTATCTTATTTTAATCATATTCAAAATATTGATTTACAATTAAACTTAAGATCTCAGCTCCTAGATGCATGATCTAATCCACACTTGGATTCTACTATTTTGTGTACTTAATAAAGATCATATGGATTCATCACACTTTTTATTACACACCGTCCTCGCAAAGGTAATCAACAATTGTCACATTTCATATGCATGAAAACAAGTATGATAATCAACCATCTTTATATCATTAATGCGTGTAGAGATGAAATTTAATCATAGTCAATTGCTTGAGTATGATTAAAACTTCTATCACAAGACATACATTAATTTTTGTACAATTTTGTCCTTATGAGTCTTTCTTCTAAAGAAACTCATTCTTAATCTCACAGTTCAGTTGTTTAGTAAGAGATCAATCAAGTTCAAAACAATGATTGTCTTTCAAGGACTGCATCTTTTCATTCATAGTTTTGAGACATTTACCAGATTCAAGATCTTGATAATGCATCTCTGTATAGTTAACAGGTTCTCAGAGATTCTCAAACTTTCATTCCTCAGCATTGATATACAATATCACTCAAGTGCATGAGGTATCCTTGCGGATCTATGAATGTGAGTTACATCATTCTTTGGTTCAACATTTTCATGTTTAACCTTAGTATGACATTAGCAAGTGTATTTAGAAGGTTGTGCATTTTGTTCTTAAATATCTTCAAGATGCTCCCACTTACTTTTGTAAGTAGAGACTATTCTCTAAATACTGAGCGTCTTGAGCCACAATAAATTGTTTCCACTTGGAATATTTAAAATGCATCCACAGTTCTCAACTCTAGTTTGTTAATGACATGCTCCAAGAGATTTAACAAAATTTTGAACTTTAATTAAGACATAATGGAAATCATTCCATTTCGTCAATAGATGATGTCTTAATTACCTTCTATGTTAGAGTCATATTAAGTATATGCATGATATACTCAATTTTCTAACCTTGATAGTTTTGGAGATTAAAGCAGTTTAAGTTATCATAAATCAAACAATGTCAGAAGAGTTTGATATAACACATTAGACATACCACAAGGATTGGTATCCTATGGGATTGTGAGACCATACCACAATTCCGTAGATAACTTAATACTCTTTTGGTCATATACTTGCCAATTGGGTAAAACCAAATTGTTTACATAGTATTTTGAAACCAATTGCATACTAGATATTATTCGTTGAACAATTCACTTACTTTATGTGTATGTCCTTACATGAAGACATAAACATTCACTACTAGAAAAAGGGCTATCCTTGACTCCAAATGCGAGTCAAGAAGAGGTCTTATGACGCGCAAATGCCCATCAAGGATGGACCAGTCATAAAGCTTCATGACTCGCATTTGTGCGTCATCCCTCTATGACGCGCACTTATGACCCACGTTTTATGACTCTCCTTTTTGCGTGTCATAACCTAATTTTTTTTTAAATTTAATTTTTTCAGTTCCTAATTTTCTATTAAATGACAATTAAAAACCTGATAATACAAAATTAAAAACACAAATATCAAAATAACGCATTTCATATATATATATATATATATATATATATATATATATATATATATATATATATATATATAATATATATATATATATATATCAAAACAACGAGGTTAATTCAAGTACTAATTCACGATAAGTCACAAGTTAATTAACGACAAAAATTACATATCGATATGCCTAGTTTTTATATAGATCAAGTTTTTAAACTACCCCTGTGCAGACAACATGATTCATCTAAATATGTCATCGTCAAAGTTTACTTCTCTAGCTGCTGCAGATCGATATCCCATGCTGATGCTAACTGCAACAAGAGTTGGTCTGGCACCATACCTTTCCAATCTTCTGGAGGCTCGATAGTTGAAGCAGCTTCATTTAGATTCACCAAAATTTCCCGTTTAAGTTCCATTGGGATTTCCACATTATCTGCTCCGTTCCAACATTGACAAAAATAAGAGAATCAGGTACCAAATAATTTGATTCACTACAAGTTTTAAACTTCTAATGAAGACACTAAGAGATGGCAAGTTCAACTGTCAACTTATATATGGTACGATTTGGGTTATCTTTGATCTCTATCGGGGTCAAAATGGGCCGAATGTCTCCCCCAAAGTGTTTTTTGCTTACCTCCTAAAATCCCTTTAGTCAAGAAGTGTTTTAGGCTTTCAGGTCAATCTGACCAGACACATTTCAAACTGTACCTATAATTAGCCATTTGATCCGTTAAGCAACACCCGACCATCCCATTTCGCTACCTCCATATAAATTTTCTACATGGAGGAATTGTTGTAATTTGCATTATAGTGAGGGACTATTAGCAGAAGATGATGCAAGTACCAGGAGACATCCCCAGACGGGAAATGTTGGAAATTTAAATGACGTATGAGAAATATATATATAAACAAGTGAAAGATGAAAAGTAGCATTTTAACCTTGATGATTTCTTGTGATGCAACTCCACCGACATAAGCAGCAACAGCATGGAGCTCAGCAGCACCATAACGACACATCTCGTTAATAAGATCTTCAGTCAAGGTAGAGCCGTTGCAGCCCAAGTCATTGAGGAGGCTAACTGCTGTAGTTTTCAATCTGGATATTTCCTCATCCATTGCACTGCACGACAAGGTAGAGCCGTTGCAGCCCAGCCACACTGCCATTAACAAATAACAATAACAAAAAAACACCGATAACAATTCCATAACACAAACGTTATCACCATATATACACAACTTCAGAGATAAGGATACCTGTACTCCTCATCAATGACTTGGGCTGCAACGGCTCTACCTTTTAGAAAGTTTTGGTGCCACCCATCCATCGGCTGAAAATGACTTAATTTCACCTGCAATTTTCTGAAATGAAGTAGGAATCAGACCAATAATTATAAGCAACAAGTAATCTCAAGAAACGAGGAATGTAAACGTACGGTGGGAAACTGATCACAGTTGAAACCCTCAATTTCACTTATCCCACTAACACCTTGAAGCAAATTGTCATAGAAAACATCAGCAGCATGACCAACGGGGGATACCACACCAAGTCCTGTGACAACAACTCTTCTTTTCTTGGTGACTGGTTTCTTCTTAGCTGTCGGTTCTTTTGTAGGCTGCACGGCAATTACACACATAATTCATGAATTATTCATGAATATTAGTGTGACTATTACAGACCTTGCACCAAGTGCAATAACAAGGAAAACCTCTAAACAAAGGCCATAAAAAACTTTGACCAACAAGCCTAATCAAGATGCAAGAACATCAACGACTAGGAAAGAAAGATACAAATTGAGCAAATAAACCAATACAAGAAAGTAAACAAGAAACAACCAGCCCAAAGACATAAACGCCTAACTCATCAGAATGAGGCTCGACTTAGGCCAACACCACTGCCACGCTTCAACCTGAACCCTCTGCATAAAGCGACCTGAATATGCATCGAAAAGCCATGTATCAATTTTTCTGGGCCCAACTTACCATCCTTCATATTATAGAAAAAGTAAGTATAAATAAAGCACAAAATCGTTCAAATAATAATCCAATAACAAACAAACATATGTATATATACATATCTATATCTAACCAAATCAAAATAACAATAAACAACAACAACAACAACAACAACAATAATAATAATAATAATAATAATAATAATAATAATAATAATAATAATAATAATAATAATAATAATAATAACAAAAGATAATCACTTTCACAACAATATAAGTTTGCTTGAACAAAAGAATCTCTAGGAAATTTTGCTTCAGAAACTTAGTTGTCAAACAATATATATAATCCACAGATCTTTTAAATCCAAATAACATTAGATGTAAATAAAAATAATAAAAAAAAAAAACCTCATTTTGAAATCTTGAAGAGTGGGCAGGAGAGAAAGCATCGACGGTGGTGGCGGCACAGATGGTTGTGGCGTCGGCACAAATACAGAGGGGGCGGAGGTGATGGATGATGGTGGCGGTGATAGAGGCAAGAGTGAGAGAGGGAAGGGAATCGCCGGAGCAAAAGAGAGAGGGGAGGGGGTTGGATTGAGGGTGCGTGAACTGATTTTTTGGTTAGGGTTTGATTGATAAATGTTTTTGGGTTTTTTTTTGGTTTAGCGGGATATATGTTTTGTTGGAGCGGAAAATGAAAGTGTAGTCCGTGTTTTTTAAAAAATTTGAGAGATGACACGAATTTTATGACACACAAAAATGCCTGTCGTCTATCCTTCAGATTTTACAATTTATGACAGTTTTTTTATGACTTACAATTTTGCGTGTCATTATATCATGTGCGTCATAAAAAGCATGTCATTAAAGGTCCTTTTTCTAGTAGTGATTTAATATCTTACTATATGTTATAAGTCATTGATCAACTCAAGGACTTCATGTTCATGTCTTAACAAGAAGACATAACGAGTTAACGTCTTACCTTACGTTACAAGTCTTTCAACAATTAAAGGACTTTATGTTTGTGTCTTTACAAGAAGACATAAAACATATTTAACTAAAGTAATTATGAGTACCGACTGTTGGTCTCAATAGTAATTTTTCAAGTTAATTGCTTACTTCATGATTATGACTAAAAAAAACATAATCATATTGCCTAAACAATTTAGTGAATAATTATGACTTTGCAAGAAAACATAATTATACTGACTAAATCATTTAGTGAATATTTAGAAGTAGCTCTCATCATATCTTGACACTTATTCTAAATAGGGCAACATACATTTTATGTGTAGAAGTCTTAGTAGAATATTAATTTCCTTACCTTATGGTCAAGGAAAACCATTAGTCATATTACTATATGTTGTTTCTTGCACACAATTAAGATTTCTCCCACTTGTGCATGATGCAACATTAAGCAAGTATACAAAACAATACGACAATTATTTGCTTGTATAGATAATATGACTATGTCAGATATAGAATATGAATTAAGTCAAGCTTAAATCATATCCTCATGAAAAGTGTATATAGAACAGGTTCAATTAATAAGTAATCTTGCATGATGACGTTATAGATAATGCTACAGAAAGCGACAAGTTATCATATAAAATAATATGCAGTGATTCGTACTAAATGAAAGAGTATCACACTTGGAAAGTAATAAATTATTTTAGGCCAGGCCAGAAATAATATGGGACAGCTATAAGTTAGACAAGCTCATAGCTCCCACTGAATCAGATAACATTACTAGAATGTCAGCTTAGAAAATAAAAATGTATTACTCCCACTGAATTAGACAAACATTACAAGTGTTTTCCTATTGGTGAGAAGCAAATGACAATTTATTTACTTTCCTTATCCTGAATATCTAAACATTATTGCTAATGTGAACAAGTAAGCAAGTACTTAGATATCCAAGGAAGTGTGTCAAGTTCTATGACATAAACGATGGACTAGCCATTTATGCTAATGTTAACTTGAAATTGGCATGCAATTCCTTCTTATTTGGCCTACCTTGCCACAAGGGTGTAGTACCTTTATTTGGTTAAAGCAAACAACTAGGTTAGTTATGCTAGTTATTGCTTTTACAATTTTACAATAATATTTCAATTTCCTAATTAAAACTCATAAGATGTCTCGCTAATAACAAGACATTAATATTTAATAGTTATAAAACACGTTATATAGTTATTGAAAACAAATCTTATAAGTTTCAAAGAGTTCAAAACCGAACAGGGGTAGTGAAACGTGTTTGAAAGTATAAGATTTGGTAACCATACTTAACCGTTTGAATTTTGCAAGGCAAAACAATTTCATGAGTATGTTTACTTATGAGTATGATTAGAATTTGGGGTAAATTCAATCGTATCTTTTATCCACTTTTCTAGCAAGAAAAATGAATAGGAATATGTCTCTATCTTTCTTACAAGGAAAGGAGACCCATTTTGTCCTTCAGTTTGCCTTTTCCAGGAAAAAGGACAAACCATTGTTTACAGTATATGTTGCAATATACAATTAGCAGTTAAGTTTAAATTTTAGTATTTTCGATAATTGATTCTTTTAGAAACTAACTACCCTTGTTTTAATAGATAAAACAATTAATTTACTAAAAGACTAAGACCCTCTTGAACTCCCACTCATCACGGTAGTGCTTACTACTCTGGTAAGTCTTGTGGGTACAAGAGGTAGGCGGCGTGCGACAATTGCATTACAAGTGCAACTCTTAGATTTATGAGACTTATGGCACAAGAGTACAAGCTACTAGTGTCATGCATGTTTTGTCTCATCCTATGCCTCGGGATCAAGGATCTCACCACTCGACTCGATTAAGTTGTCCAATTAGAGAACATGTGTAAATAACTCTAGGTCTCACGCCAGAGAATAAACACCTTGGGTTGCAATTCACTCACGTCCCACGAAGAGCAAAAGGCAAGTGCAAGTGTCCTCAACTTTGGATGGCATGAACTTAAATTTCAAATTGGGTATCACATAATTTTTGACAAAAGCATGTATCAAAAATTGTATACAAAGAGGCATGCATACATCTTTGTAACACAAGTTTGCAAAAAACAAATTTTCAACTTATTAGGTGTACTTTTATCACGGGCAAAGAATGGTTGAAAACCCTATATTGTACTCTGCATGAGTCAAAAGACCCAAGTTCTTCCAATAATTCCCTCATATGCCGAAGCATGTTGTGGGGCGGGAAAAGACCACACAAAACCCTAGATCTTGATATGATCAAAGATCATTAATAAAAGCACAAAACTTTAGGTATCTTATAGTTAAAGTTTATTAAATCACACGATATCCAACAAGCTATATCCTGGTAGCTTCGAGTAATGATCCACACCCTCAATAGCTTGATGGAACCCGTGATTTAATTAAATCAAATTTCAATAGTTTATAGTCCGTTTAAGTGTAAAAAAAAGTTATACACATAACACATAACTGGTCACAAGGAATTAAGTGTGTATGTTAACTGACAATAATTTATCTCAAGATATCTAGCAAGCTATATCCTGGTAGCTTCGAGTAATGATCCACACCCTCAATAGCTTGATGGAACCCACGATTTAATTAAAAGCAACTTTCGATATAAGTAATTAGTCTGTTTTTATTTCCAAAATCAACAGCATATATGTAAAACAAGTCACAAGGAATAAAACATATAAGCAATTAAAACAGACATAAGAGGGGTAAAAGGAGAAGACATACTATAATGGAAAGCAGTAAAACAAGTAATGCTCCAAAACTCAAGAATGAGTCTTCCCCAATTGGAGAATCTAAGGCTTCCACAAGTTTTCGAGCTGGGTACCTTGTGGACCACGGACGTCATTACTAATGACCGCGTAAGCCTTAAGATTGGAAAAGAAAAAGAAGAAGTACATGTTACATTAATAATCTTTTTAATTTTCCTAACCCATTTTAAGTCTTATTAACCATTAATAATTAAACAAGATCAAGATTTAATTAAATGACAATAATGCATGTTATTGGCATAACAATTAATATATGTGTTTAATTAGCGTAGCAAGCGACTCTATGTGTAACCCATAACACCAAACGAGATGGCTCGTGATGCCACTATTGGGATTTCATATTGATTAAGCCATCAATACCACGAGTACACAGCGGATGGATCTATGTTTAATGTTATGAATTAAAACACATAATTAAAACACATAATAAATACTAACCTCGAATCTATTGAAAAATAGATAACCACCAAGTATTGACCTTGATCACGAACACTCCAACGGATCTCATATCACCACGAAACCCTAATCAACTATAATGAGTTTATCTCTATCAAAAACTCACACTACACGTCTAACAAGAGCGTTAGGATGCTAGTGCTTAACCCACGAGCTTACGAACTAAACACGAATGCTAGTCGTAGAGAAGAAACAAAGCCAACTCCCTTACAATGGGGTGCTGGATGATTTGTAGAGGCAAGAAGAGAAGATCAAAGAAAGCTTTGATTTGAGGTGTGTATAAATGAAGACCTAGAGGCCTCCTTTTATACTAATAGGGTAGCTTAAGGAAAAAGCTACCCCTCTCTTGCCCTAGCCCAATATGGCCGGCCTACCCCTAGGGGTACATTGGCCTCCATATTGCTTTTTAGTCCTTGTGAAATAAACATGTACAATACAAGCCAATTTCGGACTTAACGACCGTTAAACGTTACACTAACGGACTAACGACCGTTATGTATATTTAGTGGATTATATTAATTATAATTAATAGTATATATTAAACATATTAATTATATTTAATAAACGCTCTCTAAATGTATACGTGTGTGCCCCGATAGGCTCACGTAATTTCTAGCCGTATAACCTATTGATTTACGAACGCATAACCAATATCAGCATCAAATGGATATAAGCAAAATCACTTTTAGCAGGAAAGAGTACTCATTAGGCAATTAAAAAAAATACCATGATGACCTCTAAAAGTATATCTAACATTCACAGATGAGCGGAGAAATCACGAGTCCTAAAATACTGTTGGAATTATTTCTACGTTCCAGAAAACAGCCAAAAGTGTATCAAAAGTAACAATGTTTCAACTTGGAAGCCATTCAAATAACTAAACATCTCAAGGCTTAAGAGCCCAGGCAATACCAAGCTTGCCAATCTTGTCGATGGCATTGGTGTCTAACTTTTCCTAAAATGGTAAAGAAGGACTTTTGGAGCGCCATTCGTGCTGGATAAGAGCATTTTCCTTGCGAAGGTGGTCGTATCTAGACTTCACTATGGTCAATGGATCCAAAGCATGCTGGGTCCCAACTATGATTGTGTTCTAATTGGTTCCGAAGTTGTGGTTCAAGGCCTTCACAATCTGGTAGTATGAAGTATTCAAAGACTATCCCTTGTCATTCCTGTATAATCACATATTATGGGTTAGAATCAAGAGCAATCAATGTAAATCCAAACACAATAAAGGTTTGCAACAATTGTAACACCCCCAATTCAATGATGCAGCGGAATTCAAACTGGGTGTTACTTGATGGCACAACAGTCATAATAATAGAAAATGATCTCTAAATGAGTCGTTTTGAAATAGAATTATCATTCAAATTAAATTATCAGAGTTTACAAAATAGGTCCCAAAAGGTTCCATGTTTACAAAATACATCAATATAAGGTCTTTTGATGTCTTTTTGAATGTTAAAGTAGATTATAGCCTTCTTAATTGAGTCAGTGCCCCTCCGTGACATCCTTGATCATTATGCACCTGAAATACATGCTTAAAAACTGTCAACACAAAGGTTGAGTGATATTCATAGAGTTTATATATGTAGTTGAACACAATATGTGGGTAGTGTGAGTTACAAATTCACACTCATGGTTGGAAAACAAAACAGTTATTATTATTCACTAAGCTCATGCAACCAATACGTTAACGTGTACCAATATCAATTGGTGGATTACCCCGGTAGGTACTTTGCCGTCATACCTAAGACTCAAATATTAGTGCGTTTGTTTGCCTAACTGGTCAACACAAACGGGATTCGTCAATCCCAATAGGCCTATCCACATTATTCGCGTTCACTTCACTCGTGATTAATGGCTCATGATAATAGGGACTTAAGTTTGACAATAGCGGTACTTAGTGCAAATAACAGATTCAGGTATAGCATACAGTTTCAAAGCAATGTGTTCAGTTTAATAATAGCATGTATCCCCCCCAAGGGTTTGTAAAACAATTAAGTAATAGAAGTGGGGCTATGAACTCACCGTGAGTTGGATGGTGTTATGGTGCTTAAATGAGTTCGATGGATAAGTCGGGAATTCTTTAAGTGCAACCTACAATAGAACGTTGCGACTTAGGTTTGGAGTAATGTCTAAGAATACAAAGATGAGCCTATATATGCATTGCATTTTGTTCATGATGTATTACTTAGTGTGTCAGGTAGGTTGTTGTAATAAGATGGTTTATGAAACAGTTTTAGTTTGTATATCTCGTACTACCGTTCGGGCCATCATAATTCAGAGGTCATGTAGTAAACGTTCGAGGAGCCAGGACACTTTAACTCGTAAATCCACAACTCGTCGATCCGTTTACCCAAATGAAGCCCCTCACACAAAGTTCCCTAGTGTTGTAGTATTTTATAGAAAATATATTTTGCTTACTTGATTATATGACACATTAAGAGTTTATAAATACAATAAATAAACTTAACAAAAGTCCATAAGTATTTAAATCATGAACATAATATAAGGACCATATATAGCATGAAATAAAGGTAAGAAACATATAAATGATATTGAGCAAGAGTGGGTGTTAGTTTTCTTACAACTTTTGGCTTTCACTTAAGAAAGGAAATAAATTATCTAAGAACAAGAACTAGAACAATTCCTTGGAATCCTTAAATACCCGAAACCAAATTAAGATTATAACGACGTCTCTTTGGATACCCGAAGTGATTTGAAGATAATAACGACGTCTTGTTGGAAACCCGAAGCTATTCGAAGATTATAATGACTTCACTTGAAAACTTGAAGAAAAGAGGATCAAAACCTAGTTTTCTTTCAAGAAAATGAGATTTTTATTTCAAAATCTATAAGAAATGCCTTTAGGGTTTAGGACTTTAGGTTATAAGAAAGGAGGGTGCAAGAAATTATGAAGGCCGGTTTTGGTTAGTATTTATAGGAAGCATTTAGGGTAGTTTAGTAAATAGATTTTAACACATGTAAACATCTTATGAATCAAAGGATAGGATCAAGCCACCAAGGGATGAATCCCCCCTCTATATGGTGGTTCATAAGCCTAGGGTGGATGACATGGTTGGTTTTTGGTATTATCTTACTTACGGAGTTAGTTTTAGTTCCGTTAATCGCTAACCGTAAACAGTTAAGTCACAAAACGTAAAACCGGGTATCGTAAAAATACGAAACTTGAAAGAATGATTAAAATTGTCAATATACTCCATAATAAAATATAAAATGAGTGGTAAGTTCCATCGGGTTGCTCAAACCCTGTTAAAACTGAAAACGCGGGTCTAAAATGCGTAATACGTAAAACGTACGAAAGTTGCGCAAAATTGAGAAAAGTAAAATGTAACTTTTCTAATATGGTGATAATGAATTAGAATGGCCTATAATTTCTAGACTGAGCTCAGTCTAGTGTCGGTTGGTGTTAAATGTCCTTTAGACATAAAACCGGAAGTGTTAAAAATCAGGGAATGACTTATAAAATCAAGGAATGATTTTTATGGTCAAAGGAGGGGGAAAATATGTTGAATTTTTCAATAATATAAAGCTTCTAAATGCCTTAGAAAGTATGGTGCAGGTGAAGGCTAAGGTTGCGGATAAGTGAAAGTGCTTAAAACGCAATTTCTGTTTTGTAAGACACAGGGCCTATTTGATGATATTTTGACTTAATATCAAAAATTCTTTAATTGATCGTGAGTGTTCTAAACATTAATCTGATGCGAGAAAAATTGGCGCAGTTGGTTTTCGTTATGCGTGGGATGTTTAAACGACGTTTAAACCAAACGTATAGATCCTTAATAACTTTTGCGGAAATGATCTGATGAGCGTGAAACTTTTATTTTCTCATGGAAATAATTTATCTCACGAGATTATGAAATAAAAATTTTGGAAATGAATAGTAAAAATGAATAGTAAAAATTTCGGGAATAGAAATTAACTTGAAATGTCGAGCTAAGAACTTTACTTACAGCATCAACGAATGCTATATTGGGAATAACAATAGCAACAACAACAACAGAACCTAAACACCAATTTCTCTAATCTTCAATTCACACAACAATCACAAAAATCTCAAACGGAAACCCATGATGTTTTCGCGACACCTACGTCTCCTCCAAAGCCATACAAACGGGGTGGCAAACGAAAGTAAAAAAAAACGAAGGACCTCGAACCATTGGTGGAGGATGAAGAAAATACCGACTTCATCAAACGTTGGAACCAAAACGAGAAAAAATTACTTGCGTCGTGTTATGTTGCCGCGACGGAGGATTCACAAGTGGGTCGTTCACAAAGCAAGGATACATTTTGGCAACGGGTGAAAAATGAGTTTAATAGACTCAATTTTCAAAAGCGAAACAAGGATATGATTCAAGAAAAATGTAAAACGTTGAACCGTGATTGCACAAAGTTCAACGCCTATTACAAACGTTCCCAACGCCAACAAAAAAGTGGGGAAAGTGACATGGATATCCTTAAACGCGCCAAACAAATGTATTGGGACGAGCACAGAACCGCT
Organism: Artemisia tridentata subsp. tridentata; assembly: GCA_021014915.2. Lineage (NCBI taxonomy): Eukaryota > Viridiplantae > Streptophyta > Magnoliopsida > Asterales > Asteraceae > Artemisia > Artemisia tridentata. The sequence continues at coordinate 88,144,225 of CP139506.1, forward strand.
CCTTTTAATAACGAGGAGGCCTGGGAGGTTTTGCGGGCTCATATGAAATGGGAATGCGCCGAAAGGGGTTGATTTAACCGGCGATGTCCCAAGCCAAACAAACGAGGCGTTGTTTGGTCGTGATGAACAACCACGTCCTATGGGGAACAAAGCGTGCTTCAAAGAAAGCTAGATCCGAGAGCACGACAAGTACGGGGGGAGCGAGTACGGGAGGAACGAGTTCGTCTAGCCAATTCAGGGAGGCTCTGACATCCGCGTATCATTTGAAACGGCGGCGTATCGGGCGGCGCAAATAAAAGATGAGACGATAACAAGATTGGAGGAAATAAAATTTTTGATGATTGACACTGAAGGGAAGGATCCAAACGTGGTGTGTTGGATCAACGAAGAAAAAGATTGAATCATCAAAAAATATAACCTCCAACCTAGTCACTAGATTTATTATTGTTTTTTTTTTTTTTTTTCCTAATTTCGTTATTATTATTATTATTTTTTAATTTCGTTGTAAGTTTTTTTTATTAACTATGTAATGTAATATGTTTTTAATAAATGAAGTATTGTTATAAGTTTAGGGGTCGAGTTTGAAAATATTTGATTTAAAGTTGAGTTAATGTGAGTTAAGGTGAGTTATGATAGTGGGTGTTTTTTTGAGTTAAAGGTGAAAAGGTTAAAGCTGATGTGGCGCTGACGTGGTAGTGTGTTAAAGTTTAACTTTAGGTTACCATTGGGAATGCTCTAAGAGGATTTGCATCTAAAAAAACAAACACCGATTAAAACAAAATGTGTAGGCTAATTGTGTGATTAATTAAAAAGTTTTATTAGAAATTTGTGATTGTTTTATTTAAGTCTGTGTATGAGAGGGTTGTAATTAGGGATGAGCATTATAGATCGCGGACCGAATCGAGAAACCAGTCTTAACTGGACCGGACCAGACCGAATGTATTTTGGTTAGGTCCTCGATCCACCCTCTTAATCATTTTTGGTTCTCGGTTCGGTCTGGTCCGGTTCGGTCTTACGCACAACCAGACATTACGCTTTGTTGGACTGAACCAACCAACGAATCGGACCGACCCGGACATGGACCGAACTTTTCGGTCTGATGTTTTAGGCCAAATCGGCTTTCAGTTCGGTCCGGTTTCGGACCGTGCTCAGCCCTACATAGCGTTTGGTATGCATGAATCAAAGTTAGAATGTAATAAATTATTAAAATAGAATGAATTGTTCATTGGTTTATTCCATTATGCTTGTTACAACCAATTTTATTACATAGCCACCCATTAGTTTTTCTCATTCCATTATGATATGAAATCACATTTTGTCATATTTGAGTTATTTCATTCATTTTCCAACGTTTATTACATTGTACCAAACAAAATACGTAAATATTATATTCCATTCCAACATGACAACCAAATAGGTTAATGGAACTGTAATGGTATTTTTGCTCTTTTTTATTGGTGAGAATCTTGTACGCGATGGAATTAAAAAGTTTATATCGTTATTTAAGTTTTCTGAATGAATATTTTTTTATTTCATTTCATTTACATACCAAAGGTTTCATTGCATATCAAGAGATCAATCATAGTCATTCATTTTCTAGATTAGATAACAAACTCACTTTCACTTAACCAACAGTTGGCCACCAAGATTCCTTATGGGCTTGGGGAGGGTAGGTTTGGCTAGGGGAGGTCTCAAGTTCGAGTCCCACCCGAGACTTTTACCACTTCAGGCGGAATAGGAGGAAGTACAGGCGGAGTTCAGGGTAAGCATACTGCCCAATTGGATGTCACTGCTACCTGAACCACTAACAACTAACAAGCCGTTCAAAAAAAATAAAAATAAATAATAAATAAAAAAAAAAATCACTTTCACTCTATTTTTAAAAAAAAAGTTAATATATTTTAAACATTTAATCGTAAAGCGACAAAAATTACCCCATCGCGACAAGCATTTAATTATATTTCTATAGACGCGCACTTTAGTATGATTTCGACAAACCCTTTTTGGTCGTTTTTTTCACGATTTGAATCTTATATATATATATATATATATATATATATATATATATATATATATATATATATATATATATATATATATATATATATATATATATATTATGTTGAAACTTGCATGAGAAATCACATGTAATTAAACACTAACTTAAATACTCAAATATCTATACATGTTATAAAACAAACATAACTTTTTCTACAATATCTTAAAAGTTTCACTGTTTTTTTTTTTCCTTTGAATTAGACACTAATAGGTTTCCAACATATATAACACATTATATTTCGAATAGTAGATTAGTGCACTTAGTTCATCAAAGTTTGATAAAACACATAAAATCACATGTGATTATAGAAGTTTCATAAATGAACTGTTAAAATATATAATTCAAATACAATATGTGATATAGGGTTGAAAAGCTATGAATGTGTGTTTTTTATTGCAAAAACGAGAAAAGTCTTTGATTTATAGAAAAATACTTATGTCAATTTTAGTACATATGTTTAGTGTTCGAACTTCAATATTAGTGTTAAATGACATGTGATATGTCATGCGAACTTCAATACCAAAAAGAAAACGTGAAAAAAAAAATGACAAAAAAGCTTGTCAAAAGTATATCAAATTGCTCGTTTATAAATTATAAAAAAATGGTGTAATTGAATTTTTAATATAAATAATATTTAATCTCTTTTTTTTTTCCTCAACTAAACAAATTAGTGGTTGAGATTTGTCCCTTGGTATATTAAAAACTTTTCGTATGTAAAAGATCTCTCATCGATATGTAATTTTATGTTTTATAATCTTTATGAGAAAAAAATGATGTACTGGCATCTCCAATGCAATATACAACAATGACTTGTTTTGTGTAATTTGGTCACTTGAAAGGTTTATAGGTATGGTTGGCGCAGAGCGTGTGAAGCTTTTTTGGGCGGTGAGTAATTAATACTTTGATTTTTAATGGTCGTCTGAAAAAAGAGCCGTGAGTTATAGCTATTTTTTAAGAAGGCTAATTCTTCAATGTTTGTTTAAGAAGCGGTGAGCAAAAAATTACTGCTCACGGCTTTTGCTCACAACTACTGCTTATAGCTATTGCTTACAATTGGTGCTTTTTACTACTGCTAATTTTAACACTAATGAGAGCACTTCTTGAGTAATGACTTAAAGTTTCTCAAGTCTTTGAATAACTTAAACAAATACTTCCCTCCCATCATTTAGATATATTAAGTATATATGTTAGAGCGCGTTTAAAATGACAACGTTCAACCGATTTGACTCGGGTGGTTCTATCGGTTGAATTGAGCCGTTCGAAAAACAGGTCAATTTAAACCGGGTCAACCTGACAGGTGGGGTCGAAAAAACGGGTCAATTTAAACCGGGTCAACCTGACGGGTTGGGTCGGAAAAACGGGTCAACCCGACGGGTTGGGTTGAAAAAAGGGTTCAAAATAAACCAGGTCAACCAGCCGGGTTTGAAGCGTCTCAGGTCAACCTGGTTTTCGATGTGTATTAATAGTTTTATTTTAAAACATATGTTTTTAATATTTCTTTTTTTAGTTTCAACTTTTCACTTGCTCATAATTAATGTTTCAACATTTTCTTTTTAATTTTTTCAATATTTCACTTTTTTGACTTTTCACTTTGACCATTTTATCTGAATTATTAACAAAACAAGCCTAATATTGATATACTTTTAACTGACGGCAAAAAAATCCCTCGTCGCAACGCGCCATTTTTCTTGTTATATATAAAAATGGGTGATGTAAGATCCAAATTCTTATTAAAACAATGGGATTTTATTTAAAGTAGGCAAGAAAATAAAGAAATGAAAAAATTGTTGGTGTGCGGATGTTCATTTTTAGAATATTGCTTTTGGTTTTTATAAAGAAATGAAAAAATTGATGGGTAAGCAATTTACAACTTGCGACATGTAACATATAGGAAGGCAAAAAGTTAGCTTCTTAGTCATGCAACTAGTAACATATTCATTTTTAGACTATTGCTTTTGGTTTTTATAATCTGGCCACTATAGTTCTAATTGTTTTACTTCACCTTTGGTATCTTGCAAGATTCATGAAGCCTTGTAATACACCAGCTTTTCACAATTGTGGGTAACGAGGAATTTTTTTATCCTCAATCGGCCGTGGGGCACAAGAGTTTACGTGAAATTTTTTTCGTTACATAAACATTTTGTAAATTTAATTCAGGGCCCTGAATTATTAATGCAATCAAGAGCAATGTAATTGTGTTACACAAACAGTATCCAAATTTAATCTGAAGATTGTGTCTGTAATCACAAGTGTTCGTTACACAGATAATCCTTAGATTTAACCTATGGATTTTTTGTGTAACCACAAGTAACGAGAGAGGCGTTTTTTTGCATATTTAGGGATTTTTTTTGCAGCACACGAAAACCGAAAGGTACTGTAATTTTTTGTTACAGGAACTTAACTGAGAGATTATTTATATAATCAAGAGTAAATGCTAAGGACTTTTGTTGCAATATTTCAAGGACTATGTTTGTAATCGTCAATAAACATTTAACAAATGTTTATATTTAAAATAAAATGTAGCTAGATGAGTGGCTTTAAGATATTTCATGTATGAAATTTGAACTTGAAACATCTTATTAGGACTTCTCAATGTTTTACCCAAAGTTGCAAAAATTGCGAACTGGTAGTTGGGTGGTCGACTCCTTTGTATTTTGTAATCGGTTTAGGCGGGATTAATGGGTGATTAATCGGATTGACATTTCTGGCAAATTTGTGCATTTCCGGCTAGTTTTGGGTATTCCAACAAGATTTTCATTAAACAAACATCTTGTAATACATATAAACGACGACTATAAGTGATTAAAACTAGTTAATTATAAAAGTACGAGTTAAAACTTTTATAAAAACTTGTTTCACTGAAGTAAATTAAATTCATTGAACTCGGATAAATAACCCATTGACGGTAAATAAATTATAAGGGTTAAAAAAGTTCGATTACAAGGAGCCTACACAACAAGTCATGAAGTACTTGTTAGAGTTAATGGATAATAATCAATATATGTATGTCCGGTTTCGAACCCGAGACTTCGGGATTGCACACAATACGTAAGAGTCTCAATGGTTTGAATAATAAATATAGTTTAATGATTTATTCATTTCACAAAATAAACACTTAACGGGGTTAGATAACGCTCGTTAAAGGACCAATTATGAAATAGAGGTAGAGAAGGATCTAGAACCCAATCCCTTGGGCTTAGATCGGCCGACCCATCCCTTTAGGGTTTGGGATCGATGCCTTGGAGTGGGGAACAAGAAATCGGGTGCCTATAAATACAATCCTATTGTGTTTGTTTATCCCTAATCTTGTTCCAAGCTAAAAACCCTATTCTCTTCTTCTTCCTCTCTTGTGGCCGATCGAACAACACCTCCCAAACACCTTGGGATTTTCGATTTAGCTTCAACATAAGTTAGGGTTTTGTTTGTGAACTTAGAACCTAGCTTTTTCCATTGAAACGCTAGTATTACGTGTGTACAAGAACGGAGTACAAGCTTTCTTTAGCTTGTTGATTTTTCCCATTCGATCCTTACATAGGTCGATCCATCCTAAACCCAATTTAGGGTTTATATTGTTCTTGGTGATCACGTGATTTCTTGTTCTTGCTAGAAACCTAAAGGTACGCATCTCTTTTATGTTTAGTTAATTAATTACGTGTTTTGTAGATCTATTCCGCTGCGTATACTTTGATGTTATTTGTTATGTGTTTATAGTTTATGATTCACATATTCCAACAGTGGCATCATGAGCCCGTTTAAAACGTGTAATTAATTACTAAAAACATAAAAATTGAATCTTTACATGTTTTAGATAATCTAGGGTTTTATTTTTTTTGTAAACCCTAATTTGCATTAATTATGGGTCGACACCCATGATTAGTTTTTTACGGTTTTTGTATTGATAAAAATAGTATAAACCCTAAGATTACATGTAAAAACTTTTATGTGTAAATTAATGAGTACATTGTGATGTCATTAATTAAGAATGCGTACAATATTGACTTGATAATATGTGCTACATGATTATAAGTGCAATATGGGATCCATGACAAAATCTTGCATGTTTTGTCATGGAATATTTTGTGTTTAATTGCTACATGTTTTTTAAGATAAATATTAAATTAGGGAAGACCCTAATTATAATATATAATTAACTAAAACTTACGCGGCCAAGTTATTTGGCGTCTGTGGTCCATTGGGCACAATGAGCTCGAAAACCAATGGGAGTTTTATTAATTACATACATTAAAAATTCACATAGAATATTAATAGGATTTATCAAAAGGTTTGCATGTGGCTATATGATATTGTTAATGATCATATATGTGTTATTGAGTGTTTATTTATTTTTTTAATTACTTGATCTTTGTGTTTAATTATGATGGATTGTAACATCAAAGAGGGTAATTTTTTGAATAAAAATAAATGAACCTAATAACTATGAAACCTTTGTGGTAAATTTATTTATTGCCAAGTCTTATGTGCCGATAGTGGTTCGCTTCGCACGGTAATTTGCTCCCAGGCGAGACTAGCAATTAATAATTTACTACATAATTGTTTTAAGCAAGAAAATCATAAGTGTTTAATTAATTGATGCGACTGTACAAAAGTGGTCGAAGCGGCGGACCTAAAATTGACAAACTATAAAGTGGGTATAAGGTTGGTTTCGCATTAAATTGTGGCCTTAAAGAGACTCCATTCTGTCTCTCCGCTCGCCTGTGCGTCAATTTTAGACTTACCAAGTACACCATGATAACGTACGAAGCATCTTAAGGCAATGTTGTAAGTTTCTCAACGCCATTAATTAAAACTTTGATGATTTGAGCTTATTAATGTAACGAATGAGTAAACTGTTTTATGAAACATATGATACAAAGATGAATGCATGACATCTTTGTACATATTTTGATTACACTAATCAAACTTAAATACCCTTTAAATTTAAGTTATATGTCACCCAACGAAACGGAAACACCTGAGATTAGATCCTTTCATCACTAGCAGCCAAAGCTGATGTGATGGTCAAAAGGATGGTAATCAAAGGATAAATTGAGTACTTTCATTACTAGCAGCCAAAGCTGATGTAATGAAACGACGTCAATTTGTAGTTTCTTAAGTTGGTTAACTTAATTGAGCACTTTCATTACTAGCAGCCAAAGCTGATGTAATGAAACGGCGTCAAGGCATAAAGATTTGGGGATGAAACATGCTTACATTATGCAACTGAGGTTGGAAAAATATATAAGTCTCATGATTTTAGGAGTTGCAATTTGATATTGGCAATTGGGAACGACCCGTACCTTATTGAGTACTTTCATTGCTAGCAGCCAAAGCCGATGTGATGAAACGACGTCAATTTGGATCCTAATTTTCAGTGAAAATTAAATGGTTAAATGTTTAATTTACCATGGGTGTTTAATTTTCTTGAAAAGTTTAATTATCGAAAGTACTAACTTTTGAACTTTTTTCTGTAGAATGGCCCAAACCGACAACACGAACATGTCAAACATGAGCTCTGCTTTAAAAATGATGATTGAAAGAGAGAAATTGACTGGGTCTAAAAATCTTAACGATTGGTATCGTTCTCTAAGGATTGTTCTTAGAATGGCCAAACGTTATGATTATCTTAGTGAGCCTCTTCCTGTTGCTCCTCCTGCTAACTCTCCAAATGAAATACTTGAAGAGTTCAACACTGCTTATGACAAGCACAATGATGTGGCTTTTCTCATGCTATCGGGGATGGATACTCAGCTGCAAAAGCAGTTTGAGAATTGGGGCCCGATGGACATGATTGAGGAACTCAAACGTATGTTTGAGAAACCTCCAACGGCAGAGTTATATGACTTGTTACATACTCTGAACAAGTGTAAGCAGGATGCAACTAAATCCGTAAGTGCCCATGTATTGGAGATGAAAGGATATCTTGACCAATTGGACACACTCGGATGCGGGTACGTGGAAGATGTTAAAGTTGGTCTCATTAATCGATCCCTCAATGAGGAATTGTATGGTGAGTTTGTACGCAACTTCAATATGCATTGCAAGGGGAAGACAGTTTCTGATTTGCATGCAATGCTTATTGACTTTGAGAAGGGACTCTCAAAGAAGGCACCTACACCTGCTGTGATGGCAATAAAAGGTGGTAGGATCACTAAGCCCAGTATACCGCAACAACACGAGAACAAGAAATGGAAAGCTAAAGCTGACAAGGGAAAGCAGATTGTGACCTATCAGCAGATGCCCAAGAAGCAGAATCCTCCTCACAAGAAGGATCATCCTAAGAAGGATACGGCTGCTTGTCACCACTGCAACACTCCTGGGCATTGGAAGAGGGATTGTCCATTGCTGCTTGAGGAGTGTCGTAAGAATAAAAATGCCAAGGCTGCAAATGGCGCGAGCACTTCAGGTATTTTTATGATTGAATTATTCTCTTTTCCTCGTAAGCATAATCCCTGGATTTATGATACTGGATGTGGTACTCACATTTGTAATACATCGCAAGGGCTTAGAGGAGCTAAGAAGCTGAACTATGGAGAATGCTACTGTACGTGGGCAATGGCATACATGCAGAAGTTGAAGCCATAGGGACATTTGATTTAGTTTTACCTTCGGGTTTAATTCTAATATTGAACAATTGTCATTTTGCATCGTCTATTGTTAGAGGTGTTATTTCAGTTTCTTTATTATTGGATAATGGTTTTGATCACACATTTAATAATAATGGAATTTTGGTTTCTTTAAATTCTGTTTTTTACTTTAATGCAATTCCAATAAATGGTGTGTTTGAAGTTGACATGGAAAACCATGTATCCAATGGAAATAATTTTATGTATAGCATTAGCAACAAGAGAATCAAGTCGAACTTGGATTCGTCTTATCTTTGGCACTGTCGTCTTGCTCATATAGGCAAAAAACGCATGGAAAAGCTGCAACATGATGGGCTTTTACAAAATGTCAATGATGATTCGTTTGACAAATTCGAGTCTTGCATATCTGGCAAGATGACAAGGAAACCTTTTTCACATCAAGTGGAAAGGGCTTCAGAACTACTTGGATTGATACACACTGATGTGTGTGGTCCACTTAGACATGTGTCAAAACGCGGTGCTAGCTACTTCTTGACCTTCACGGATGACTATAGTCGTTATGGTTATGTTTATTTAATTAAACATAAACATGAAGTCTTTGAGACATTCAAGGTCTTTAAAAATGAAGTAGAATTACAACTCGGAAAGAAGATTAAGGCCCTTCGATCCGATAGAGGTGGTGAATATTTAAGCCAAGAGTTTAAAGATTATCTAGCTGAGTGTGGCATTGTCCAACAACTCACATCTCCTTATACTCCACAACAAAATAGTGTATCTGAAAGGAGAAATCGTACATTGTTAGATATGGTACGATCTATGTTTAATCTGACAACTCTCTCCTTATCCTTTTGGGACTATGCTCTTGAAACTGCTGTTCACGTGTTGAATAGGATTCCAACTAAGAAGGTTGATAAGACTCCATATGAATTATAGACTGGAAAAGCTCCCAACTTTTCTTACTTAAAGATCTGGGGTTGTGAGGCGTTTGTTAAACGTGACTCACCTGATAAACTCCAACAAAGATCTGTTAAGTGTATCTTCGTAGGATACCCTAAGGAAACTAAGGGTTACTACTTTTACTTCCCACCAGAAAATAAAGTCATCGTGGCTAGGTATGGCGATTTTCTTGAGGATAATCTGATATCTCAAGAATTTAGTGGGAGAGTGTATGATCTTGAAAATGATCAAGAAGATACGTCACCTTCTGAAGGCACTAACACACTTCCTGTGGAACCTGAAAGTTTAGGTCCTCCACCTGAAGTTGATGTGGTTCCCATCCGCAGATCTTCAAGATCTGTAAAAGCTCCTGAACGTCTATGTTTAAACGTAGAGTGTGAGGAAACTATACTAGGGGATCTTGATGAGCCAACTAGTTATAGGGCTGCCATTAAATAGTCCTGAGAAGGATAAATGGCAGGTTGCTATAGATGGGGAAATGCAATCCATGAAAGACAACAAAGTCTGGATTGAAGTAGACCTTCCTCCCAATGCTAAGGTAGTTGGGAGTAAGTGGCTCTTCAAAAAGAAAACGAACATGGATGGCAATGTACACACCTACAAAGCTCGTTTGGTAGCCAAAGGCTTTACCCAAACATACGGTGTTGACTATGAGGAGACATTTTCTCCTGTAGCTGACATTAGAGCTATTAGGATTCTTATAGCCATAGCTGCCTACTATGACTATGAGATTTGGCAAATGGATGTCAAAACCGCCTTTCTAAATGGTCGCCTAGATGAAGACATCTACATGGCGCAACCTGAGGGGTTTGTGAATCCACAATTTTCTGAGCGTGTATGCAAGCTTCAAAGATCCATTTATGGATTGAAGCAAGCATCCAGGCAATGGAATAAGAAATTTGATGAGGAAATCAAGAAGTTTGGATTTACTCAAAATTTCAATGAGCCATGTGTATACCACAAAGTTAGTGGGAGTAACACTACTTTTCTTATCCTATATGTCGATGACATATTAATCATGGGAAATCATATACCAAGTCTTAATGAAGTTAAGTCTTATCTAAGTAAATGTTTTTCCATGAAGGATTTAGGAGAAGCAGCTTACATCCTTGGAATCAAGATCTATAGAGACAGATCTAAGCGGTTAATTGGATTAAGCCAAAGTGCTTACATGGATAAAATATTGAAGAGATTCAATATGCAAAATTCCAAGAAGGGATATTTGCCCATGCAAGTAGAACATGGCTTAAGTAGCGAACTATGTGCTTCTACACCTGAAGAGGTGGCACACATGAAGAAAGTTCCATATGCTTCAGCAGTCGGATCTATCATGTATGCAGTTAGATGCACAAGGCCAGATGTGGCGTTCGCACAAAATTTGACCAGTCGTTACCAGCAGAATCCAGGGAAAGATCACTGGCATGCTGTTAAGAACATTCTTAAGTATTTAAGGAATACTAAAGATATGTTTCTTGTGTTCGGGGGAAATCCAGACGCAGAACTGAATGTTACAGGTTACTGCGATGCGTCCTTTCAAACTGATAAAGATGATACGAAGTCTCAGACGGGTTACGTTTTTGTCATCAATGGAGGAGCTGTAGACTGGAAGGGCAAGAAGTAGAGTACGACGACGATGTATGCTACAGAATCTGAGTATATTGCTGCATCGGAAGCTGCAATGGAAGCTGTTTGGATAAGGAAATTCATTTCGGATCTTGAAGTGATGCCATCAATTGAATTACCTATCAATATGTATTGCGACAACTCTGCCGCAATCACATTCGCCAATGAACCTGGAGTTATGAAAGGCGCCAAACACTTTCGTAGAAAATATCACTATATTCGAGAACAAGTCGAATTAGGAGAAATCAATGTACTCAAAGTTCACACAGATGACAATCTGGCTGATCCTTTTACGAAGGCATTACCTAAGGAAACGTTTACTCGACATGCTGAGGGTATTGGTCTTCGTTTAGCCAGTAGTTTCATGTAAATCTGTGATTAGTATTTGGATAAGGGATATGTAAACAATTATTATTTTAATGGAATAAAGTTTTGGTTATGATTATTCTCATTTATAAAATTGTGTCCCATTTTTGCATGTTTAAATCCGTGAATAATTAATTTATTCTAAATGGTCCGTTGTCAATCAGTAATATGGGAATATTATTGAATTAAGACAAATGTGAAGTGTTGGTATGGTATACTTAAGTATATTGTTGCGAGGGCATGCCAAATTCACATGATATTCAATATTGGATAAATTGAATATAGGACTTATCCCAACCACATGATTATACTTTATGGATCCTTGTCATTAAGTAAATCATGAATATTTATCCTCAGACTTGAGATACCAGGTAACTGCCGAGGATGTAGCTCATTTTCTCTAAGATAGTCTAACGCTATCCGTAACAGGTGGTTATAAGGGCTATTTTTAGAGGTGATGTGAAATCTAAGGGTTACGCTCGTAGTCAACAAAGGATTTGTTCCTTCAACTTTGTGTTGAAGTTTAATACTGCTTGGCCACTCGTAGGATTGACAAGATGTTTGCGTGCGCACGCCCAAAGTCTATCTGGAAGACGTTCAGATGTTTTGGTAATCTTGATCAATTATTGATAAACGAGAAACTAATTGTTAATTATGGAATGACCTAGATCCATATCCATATTAACGCGGTATTAGAAACAAAAGGATAAGTATGATGATTATATCATCACGTGGTTTTTCCAGGAAAACCATACTCGGATCGAACTGGGGGCATTGGGAAGGTTAAGCTAGACTAACCCATGTCATTACTATATTAATGAATATCCAAGTGGGAGCTGTTAGAGTTAATGGATAATAATTAATATATGTATGTCCGGTTTCGAACCCGAGATTCGGGATTGCACACAATACGTAAGAGTCTCAATGGTTTGAATAATTAAATATAGTTTTATGATTTATTCATTTCACAAAATAAACACTTAACGGTCGTTAATACTTAACGGGGTTAGATAACGCTCGTTAAAGGACCAATTATGAAATAAAGGTGGAGAAGGATCTAGAACCCAATCCCTTGGGCCTAAATCGGCCGACCCATCCCTTTAGGGATTGGGATCGATGCCTTGGAGTGGGGAACAAGAAATCGGGTGCCTATAAATACAATCCTATTGTGTTTGTTTATCCCTAATCTTGTTCCAAGCGAAAAACCCTATTCTCTTCTTCTTCCACTCTTGTGGCCGATCGAACAACACCTCCCAAACACCTTGGGATTTTCGATTTAGCTTCAACATAAGTTAGGGTTTTGTTTGTGAACTTAGAACCTAACTTTTCCCATTGAAACGCTAGTATTACGTATGTACAAGAACGGAGTACAAGCTTTCTTTAGCTTGTTGATTTTTCCCATTCGATCCTTACATAGGTCGATCCATCCTAAACCCAATTTAGGGTTTATATTGTTCTTGGTGATCACGTGGTTTCTTGTTCTTGCTAGAAACCTAAAGGTACGCATCTCTTTTATGTTTAGTTAATTAATTACGTGTTTTGTAGATCTATTCCGCTGCGTATGATTTGATGTTATTTGTTATGTGTTTATAGTTTATGATTCACATATTAAATAGTACTCGTATACATACATTTTGAGGTATTATTAATATAAACAAAGTCAAGAGTATATGATAATTCTAAGAAAAGTGATAAATACACCCCGTTTTAAACCGTATTTCGTAAGATAATTTTAAAATATCGAATTTTGTCAAAATATTCATTTTTCTCACACATGTACGAGATTTTAGTTCACTAAAAAAAAAAAAAAAAAAAAAAAAAAAAAAACTGCGAAAAAAATGCTTAAAACTCAAGAAGATCTCAAATGGTGTCACTAAATTGTTACAAAACCATCGCTAAGGCATCACTAAACTATCGTTAAAAAAGGAAGAAAAAACATAAAAGTTGGAAATAAATCTCGCATGATGGCTTAAAATATCGTAAATCTGCAAGATAACTATGTATTATTGTGAAACCGTATCTTTTTGGTCATTTTGTGAAAAATATATGAGAAATGAGTATTTTGAATTTTCCTATTTTCTAATGATAAATAACCGAAGTCTAATATGCTATATAAGTTAATGGTATTATCTTTGAAATCATTATAGAAATATTACACTTATATAGGCAAAATACAGAAAATGGAAATGGGCCAATCCTTGCAATAAACAAACATTGGCAAATATCGTTCGGTTATAATAAACGATAGTAAGAAAGTTCCAATTTATACAAAATTGTAATATGCGGATGGATTCGGTTAGCTGAAGCTCACAACTTGACTCTACTTAACACATGTTTTAAATAAAGGACTTATTCATGTTTGTTGGGATACAAGCAAACCCATTCTCATATTAGTTCATTGCCCGGTTTCCTACATCTGTCTCACAAGCTTGGTTTTCGATTCAAGCCGGTGCATTATACCAAACGGCAAAGAACAATATTTTTATCAACATTTTCCTTTGTTCATGGGCAATGTGGGACAAAACCTACATATAAATACATTCTCCTTTTGTCATTGTGGGGCCGATATATTGAGGCCATGTCTTCGATCACAACTTTCCCCAATTTGCATGAATAATTGAACATTGTATGAGGTGCGGTCATTGAGGAAGGGTCATATTGGGTCCAAAATGGATCCCGAGCTAAGGTTTGCCCATCAATCCAATCTTTTGTTAATACATTGTCCTCTAGAACAATGTGCGTCTTGAAATAGGGTTTTCGAGTTCTAACACAACATCAAGATTATATAGAGGTCTGGTGTGATACAAACTGACCAATTACTATAGACTATTGCCCGCTTTATCATCTATACGTATCAAAACACGTGTCAAAAGTTTCAAAATAAGCATGTTTGTCCTCCAAGTCTCTATAACTCTATTTTTTAACCAGTGACGGGATCATGTTTTAAAAGGACCGGGTGCACAAACAATTCCAATTGTAATACATAGACATACATTTTTTTGGCCGGATGAAATTAAAAAAAAAATTAATGTTTTCTTTTGTGAAAATCAATATCACGAAACATAATTCCACCGAGTTCTCGTAACACCGCGAGCACCTCTAACACATACCACTTTATTTACATCACTTTATTTACATCATCCAACATAATTAGCCGCCAACAAGCCTTCGTAGGTTTAAACAAACAAAGCCAAGCGGCTCAAATCCATACACGACCACTACAACCTTCAACAAAAATGACGAAATTAAAAAAACCATGAAATAAAAAGATTTAATTAGATTCATCCCCACTCCCATCCATGAGCTTCAGAAGAACACCATATTCATTCACAAAAACCAAACATGTTTATTCTTATTCATCTTCAGGTAACACAAATCTTTCATCTTTTCTTCATCAATCAATCCATAAACAAACACAAATAAATAATAATCAAATCTTCAACCCATTAACCCCTAAAAAACCCCATTTTGGCCCAAATCTCAATGACACATCAAATTTCATAAAAGATATATTTTTACAACACCCTTTTGGCCCAATTACAAGATTCAATCAAGAACTCAAATCTTTATCCATCTTTAAAAGGTTTAAATTTGCAATCTTGGTTTTCAAGAAAATGCCCATTTGTCCCAATTTGATTACTCTTAATATTGTTATTGATTGTTATTGTGAAATTGAATGAGATTGGTTATGCTTTTGGGGTTTTTGGGTTGGTTTTGAAGAAGGGTTTTGTTCCGAATATCGTTAGTTATACGTGTTTGATTAAAGGGTTAGTTAAGAAAAACAGGATTTTAGAAGGTGTTAGTGTTTTTAGGAAAATGTTGGTTTTGGGCGTTAGGCCGAATGATGTAGCGTACGGGACTTTGATTCATGGGTTGTGTAAAGCGGGTGATGTAGAAAGTGCCGTTAAGTTTCATGAGGATGTGATGAGTGGGGATATTGGTTTAGGGTTTGTTTGTAAACCGAATGCCGTTTGTTATGGTATATTAATTGGTAGTCTTTGTAAAAACGGATATGTAAGTAAGGCGAAAGAGCTTTTTTTTAGATGAAGAGTAGGAGAATATCGCCGGATGTTGTTGCGTATACTTCTTTGATACAAAGTTTGGTTTTTTCGGATTTGGATGAGGCAAAAAGTTTGTTTCTTGAAATGATTGGTGAAGGGACTAGTTGTAATGTGAGCTCGTTTAATCTTTTAGTAAAGGTGCTTTGTAAAGAAGGGAGAGTAAGGAGGGTGTTTTGTAAGCGCAAGTGATTTGCTAGCTTTCGAATGGATAACACCGTTACCCATCATTGTAAATAGCGCCACAAACTAATTAATAATCACAATATATCTGGATCACACACACAGAGAGACAAAACACACACAAAAATCAAAATATCTAATATCTGGGTGCATATGTAAAAAAAAAAAAAGAAAAAAAAAATCACTTTGCCACTTTAACGTCCCATATAGCCGTTTGTTGGCGTATGTGTCCGGACGTCATAGCTTCGTCCGGACCACGCCTACACTTTCGAACATCAAGTACCGTAAGGTAGCCGATAGTCTCCGGCCATACGGACCGACAGAAACGCCGTCATCTGCACTAAGCAGTCACGTCAACCGCCACCTGTCCAGATTTCCCGGGATTGTGTTCCCCACATGGCCTGACATCTGCCTGCTATGTCAGACATAAGTCAGGCGTAGGTCAACTCGCTTATTCCCAAGGTAGGTAGGTACAGTAGGTGTGGGTAGTATAAATACCCACATCTCATTTATGATTTCCATTCAATTCACACAACACTAGCATTTTACTCTCACTTTACTGCTCCAATTATCTGTACCCGATACTTACTCTCACACCGGAGGTTGACCTTGGGATAAACCCCAGGGTGAGCCTAACGTTTGTTTCTTGTGTGTAGGAAACTCGAGAAGCCTGAGGGACCGAGACCGGAAGTATCACACGGACGTATGGACCACCTACAAAGCATTACCTCAACAAATTGGTGTCATCCGTGGGACGCGCTATTCAATCTACCGAAGCATTGAAATGACTGGTCCTTCCTTTCGTTCCCCTCATCCCGAGGACGGAGAGAACGAAATAAACAACAACAACCTGTACGAGCTCAATAATAACGTCCAACACGAAACCGAGAACCATGATCAGTACGAAACCGGGAACCATGTCCAGCACGAAACCGACCACCGCAACCAACATGGTACCGACAACATTCGGAAAGGGAATGAACACCCGAACGGGGATTCCCCTAGCTTGCAAGAGATGATTGTGACCCAAGTGGCGTCGCTAACGGAACTTATCAAAAAACACAACAGACTGACCGGCAGCGCTCTTAAGCCGATACAATTAAGCTTTGAAGACGAAGAGAATGCAAGCCAAGTAAAGGATAAAGAAAAGGATAATGACCTACACAAACCTTTTAAAGAGACGTCGAGATCACCGTTCACTCGCCGCATTGTGGAATTATTTGGGCCTACTCACACCATGCTACTCAATATGAGGTTCTATGATGGATCAACAGATCCGAACGATCATCTTACCAGATTCACAGGAGCTGCTAATCAAGGGGAATGGCCAATGCCTGTGTGGTGCCGAATGTTCCAACAAACACTCGATGGAGCAGCGGGTGGATGGTTTGAAAGGTTAGAACCCGGGAGCATTGATAGCTGGAACGAGTTGAGGGAACAATTCTCCATGAGATTTTCTCTCCGGAAAAAGTGTATAAAGAACCCTACTGAGATCACAAAAATTGTCCGGCGGGCTCACGAATCCCTCCCGGACTTCAAGGAAAGATGGACAGACGAGGCGAGCTACATAAGTGACGTTCCAGAAATCATGAAGATCTCCGCTTTCATGAGTGCACACAGATGTCCGTCCCTGGCCAAAAAATTCTCCGATAGGGTTTCGCACACAGTCACGGAGATGTTCACCAGGGTGGATGATTTCATAAGATCTGAAGAAGCATACCGCAGTATGGAACTGTCGAAGGGTGAGGGGTTCGACTCAAACAGAAAAGGAGCCCAAGGTTTCAAAAATGACAGACCGCGAGTGGAGTGTCGAAATGATTACCGGCAGAAGGACGCGTACCACCCCTATGTGACTCCTCTCCGAAGCTATCACCGAAGCGATCTTCCTCGCAATGATCTTCCCCTCCTGGAATATCGCCGCAATGACCCGCCCAAACAGGCCCACCATCGAGCGGGTCTGTTGTCGTTGACTAAGCCCCCCCAGGGAAATCCTAGCCACAGAACACCATTTAAACTTAACCCCCCCCCAATGGGAAGCAGACAAAAGAGGGAAAATTCGGATAAATACTGCGAATACCATAGGGAAAAAGGACATCTTACTGACGATTGCTTCCAGCTAAAGAAGCAGGTGGCATTTGCTCTAGAATCCAGATAGCTGGATCATCTCCTGAAAGATTTCAGACAGCAAGATGCGACGAGGGGTAAGGACCAACAAAGGAAGAACGATAATGGAAAAGCCAAGGTAATCAATCTGATAGAAACCTCACCTGATGATCAGGAATCGGAGCCCGAGCATAGAAATGAGAAATGGATAGACGTACCAATAACTTTCCCTCCCACAACATTCGGAAGCTTGTCATATGAACCCCTCATCGTAGAAGGCATAATCGGGGGAAACCTGGTCCGAGAGGTATATGTGGATGGAGGGTCATCAGTAAACATCATGTACAAACATTGCTTCAATAAGCTCAACACCGAAACAAAGGCTCAGATTGAAACGACCGACACTACCCTGATAAGTTTCTCAGGAGAAGGGAGTAGGCCAAGAGGGAAGATTATCTTGGAGGTACTCTTTGGTAACTGTACGAAGCACAGGAGAGCAGTTATGAAATTTTATGTGATACAGTCTCCATCGTCCTACGATGTGATATTGGGGAGACCTGGGCTCAGGGAACTGCGAGCCATCACCTCGGCAAGTCATTCCATGATGAAGTTCCTGTTGGGTCTAAAAGATGCTGCTGATTCGAGAAACATAACTCTGCTGATCAGTTATGTAACTCTGCTGATTAGTACAATGACTCTGCTGTTTGTGACTCTGCTGGTTTGGAAGACTAAGCAAAGTGTAACTCTGCTGCTAGCCCACGAAGACTCTGCTGCTAGACTAGTTACTCTGCTGCTTATTAGATATGTATAGTATGTTAAGGATAAGTATAGAAAAGATACGTAAGATATTTTTCTTGTATAGAAAGTCTTGTAAACCGACTAGGACTCCTTACGCTATAAAAGGAGGATCTAGGGTTAGGTTAGATATACGTATCGTTATTGTTTACACTTCAAGGTTTCTTGTAACCCTATTGCTATTGAGCAATCGTATTAATATATTGAAGTGTTGTTTGAGAATTCGTTCGTGTTTTAATTCTTCTTAAGATCAAATATTAAGTTCCGCATAATATTTGATATACAACTCAAGATCAGTTTCTATACCGATTGTCTTAGATTTATCTAAAGCAATTAATAAGATCGTGAAGCTCAACTGGGATCAACAAGTGGTATCAGAGCTTGTGATCTAGAAACTGGTACCAAGAAGAATTACTTATTACAAGATCTGTTATTCAACAAGTAAGCAATGGAATCCGATTCTACTCACATGGTTACTGCATCAAGGGTTCCCATGCTCAAGACTGGAAAGTATGAGATCTGGAAGATGAGGATTCAACAATACATGAGAATGGTTGATTACTCACTTTGGGAAGTTGTTCTACATGGCGATAGTGTGCAAACCAAGACTGCTACTGGATCAGTCTTGACTCTCAAGACCAGTGAGGAGAAAGCACAGAGAAGATTGGAGGTTAAGGCTTCACAGTATTCTCATGATGGGAATACCTAATGATTATCAATTGAGCTTTAATCATATTGAGTCTGCTAAGGAGTTATGGGAAGCAATTGAACTTCGATTTGGTGGGAATGAAGCTACCAAGAAATCAAGAAAGAATCTGCTGAAGCACCAGTTTGAAACTTTCACTGCTTTAAGTTCTGAGAACATTGAGGGAACTTATGATCGACTTCATAAGCTATCCAGTCAGATGGCTCTTTTGAAGATTGAGCCATCTCAAGAAGATATCAATCTTAAGTTTCTGAGAAGTCTATCTTTTGAATGGAACACTCATACAGTGGTTTGGAGGCACAAGGAAGATTTTGATACTATGACATTGGATGATCTGTATAACAACTTGAAGGTGTATGAATCAGAAGTTAAAGGATTGTCAAGCTCATCTTCTACCACAAATAATCTTGCTTTTGTTTCCTCAAGCAACAAGAATTCTGGTAGTCATCAAGAACAGCACTCTGCTGCTGGTACTTTTGCTCCTGCTGTTGGTTCACATGTCTCTGCTGCTGACTCTGTTAACAACAACACCATCAGTGATGCTGCGATTTGTGCTTATTTGGCTGAACTTACTACAAGTACTTCAGTCATGCCTCAAGATCTGGATGAACTTGATCCTGATGATGTTGAAGAGATTGATATGCAATGGCAGTTTGCAATGTTAACTATGAGGGCAAGAAGGTTTCTTAAACGAACTGGTAAAGAGATGAAGTTCAGAAGGAACAAGAATGTGGGATTTGACAAATCAAAGGCTGAATGTTTTAACTGTAGAAAGAAGGGACACTTTGCAAGAGAATGCAGAGCACCAAAAAAAAGCAATGAGAATTTCAAGAAGTCTGCTGATGAAGAGCCAAATCCTACTACTGCTATGGTATCATGTGATGGGTTAGGAGATTATGACTGGAGTGATCATGCTGAAGATGGTCCAAATTGTGCATTGATAGCTGAAGAGGAACCTGAAGTACAACATTTTGCTCTCATGGCCTATTCTTCTTCTGGATCAGACTCTAAGGTATCCAATGAATCATCTTGTTCTTTTAAATCATGTTCTGATACAATTGAGATACTTAAGTCTAGCAATGGAAACCTTAAAAAGGAAAATGAAACACTTAAGCTAGATAATCTTAGTTATGAATATGGTTTAAAGAATTTAGAAGAGAAGCTTGAATTTTATAAAAGGACTGAAATTGAATATCTTGATAAGATCACTATTCTAGAAAATGAACTTATTAAGAAAGATTGTGAGATTCAGGTTCTTATGGGAAAAGTAGAAGAGGCTGAAAAGGCTAAAGATTCAGCTATTAGTGAGACAGAAAAACATATCGTTAGGGTGGAAAAACAACAATTTGCCACTGATATTCTCAGTAAACCATTAGGAAGACACTTTAATGGTATAGGATATAATGCTGTTGCTCACCCTAAGAAACTTAGTGCCAATGCCCCTCCTACTAGGACATTGACTTTCATATCTGAGTCTGGGGCCAAACCTGTAGGTGAAACTAGTAAACCTGTAGTTGAAACTAGTGAAAAAGAAATAGAGTCACCTAAGGTTGAGGTAAAGAAGTATGAACAAGCACCCCTGATTGAAGATTGGGAGTCTGACAGTGATGATGATGTAGTGGAATCTGATTCAACCCCTAAGAACAAAAAGGAAGAAATTCCTACTGTTGTTGAATCAAAAGTACCTAAGGCTAAAAAGGTTGAGTTTGTTAAGCCTAGATTTGGTAAAGGTATCTCTAGGAAGATGGCTGAGTATGAATACACACCTAGAGTATATCCTAAGAAAACCAATAACTTGCCTAGAGGAAACCAGAGAAATTGGAACAACCTAGTTTCACAAAGATTAGGTACTGATTTTCAATTACTTAAGAAGGCATGTTATAGTTGTGGTAGTTTTGAACATCTGCAAGATGAGTGCTATCAGAAACCAGTTTGGAACCAGTACACAAGGGTGAACCATAGAAACTTTGCTAGAAAGACTCACCCTCACCCCAAAAGAAACATGGTTCCCAAGGAAGTTTTGATGAGAGGTGGTACTTCTAGAGTTATCTCTCCTATTGCACCAACAGGGCCCATAAAGAAGGATATAGTTAATTCTGCTGTTAAGGCAGACTCTGCTGTTTTGCCTAAAGTTGTTACTGATACTGTTGTGGGCAATCATTTTTATGCTGTTAAGGCCTCAGCTTGTTGGGTCTGGAAACCTAAGGTTAAAGTTATAGATCATGTTCTCAGACACAGCAGTGCACCAATGCAGTTGAAGAAATTTGACTACTTTGATGCACAAGGCAGATCCAAGTCAGTAATGGCTTGGGTCCCAAAGAGAAACTAATTCTCTTACTTTTTGTGCAGGGAAATCTACAAAAGGAGCTAAAGGATAAATGCATTTTTGATAGTGGATGCTCTTCACATATGACTGGAGACCAAAGCAATTTGGAGAATTTTGAAGCTTTGGATGGTGGATATGTTGCCTTTGGGAATGATCCTAAAGGAGGTAAAATTGTTGGAAAAGGCATGATCAGAACTGGAAAATTGGATTTTGAAAAAGTGTATTTGGTGAATGGTTTAAAGTTCAATCTTTTTAGTGTCTCACAAATGTGTGACAGAAATAATTTTGTTCTTTTTACAGACACTGAATGTCTTGTCTTATCTCCCGACTATAAGATACCTGATGATAAATTAGTACTTCTTAAAGTCCCTAGAAATGACAACATATACAGTGTGGACATAAAGAACATTATTCCCAAAAGAGATTTAACTTGTCTGTTTGCCAAAGCCACTATTGATGAATCCAAACTATGGCACAGAAGGCTTGGACATCTGAACTACAAGGCTATCAACAAGTTGGTGAAAGGGAACTTGGTCAGAGGATTACTTTCAAAGGTTTTTGAGAATCCTGAAGTATGTGTTGCTTGCCAAATGGGAAAGCAACATAGAGCATCTTGTAAGTCCAAATTGGTGAATTCTATAACTGAACCCTTGTTTATGTTACACATGGACCTATTTGGACCCACTTATGTGAATAGTTTGAACAAAAAGATGTATGGCTTAGTGGTCACTGATGATTTTAGTAGATTTATTTGGGTATTCTTTTTAGCAACTAAGAATGAGACACCTGGCATTCTTAAGGCTTTTATTACAAGGATAGAAAACCTATTTAATCACAAGGTTAAGATCATCAGATGTGACAATGGAACTGAATTTAAGAATCAAATGATGAATCAGTTCTGTGAGGAAAAAGGGATAACTAGACAATTTAGTGTGGCTAGAACTCCTCAGCAAAATGGTGTGGCTGAGAGGAGAAATAGAACATTAATTGAGGCTGCTAGGACTATGTTGTCAAAGTCTAAGTTACCCACTATCTTTTGGGCTGAAGCAGTCAACACTGCTTGTTATGTGCAAAATAGAACTAAGATAGTTAAACCTCACAATAAGACCCCTTATGAGTTATTGCATGGTAGGAAACCACTGATAGATTTCTTTAGACCATTTGGGTGTCCTGTTACTATCTTAAACACCATTGACCACTTAGGCAAGTTTAGTGAGAAAGCAGACATAGGTTACTTTGTTGGATACTCTACTGAAAGTAAGGCTTTTAGGGTTTTCAATCAAAGGACTGGGCATGTGGTGGAAAATTTGCATGTTAGAATTAGAGAAACCACACCTAATGTTGATGGAAAGGGTCCTGAGTGGATGTTTGATATTGATTCTTTAACCAAGAGTATGAATTATCAACCAGTCATTGCAGGTACTACTAACATGTCTGCAGGTACACAAACTAACCCTAATGCAGGTACACAAGCAAAGAAGGATGGATCTGCAGAGGAGTTTGTTTTGATTGAAAAATGGAAGTTTGATCAGTACTTCTCTCCAACAGATAAAGAGAGAAAGAGTTCAGATGATGATGCTGTTCATAAGGAAGTACCAAAGGTTAATGTAGAAGGTGCTGATGAACCTTCTCATAATGTCAAGAATGTTGAAAAGGATAGGAATAAAGAGTCAGAAGTTGATGGGCAACAAGGGAATAAACATAGCAGCAGTTCTCACAACTCTGCTGCCAGACCAAAACACTCTGCTGATAAGCCAAAACACTCTGCTGTTAGGCCCAAACACTCTGTTGTTAGGTTTGGTAACTCTGCTGCTATGCCAAAGGACTCTACTGATAAAGATGGTGATTCTTATGATGATTCTTCTGATGAGGTGCCTGAATTAGAAGAAGTATATGTGGATACTGATGATGAAATTGTTGATGTTTTTGGTGCTGAAGCTGATTTATCAAATTTGGAGACTGATATACCTGTTAGTCCCACTCCTACAACCAGAATCCACAGGAATCATCCAAAGGAGCAGATCATTGGTGATGTTCACTCTGCTGTTCAGACCAGAAGTAAATCAAAAGGTCTGAGTGATTTGCTTGATCAGGGATTGTTTGCTCAAACACTTAAGAAGAGGAATAGCCACAAAGATTTACAAAATTGTATGTTTGCCTGTTTCCTATCTCAAGAAGAACCCAAGACCATTCACAAGGCTATGAAAGATGAAAGTTGGGTTGAAGCTATGCAAGAGGAATTGCTGCAGTTCAAGCTTCAAGAAGTCTGGACATTGGTGGATTTGCCTAATGGACAAAGAGCAATTGGTACTAAATGGGTGTTCAGATGCAAAAGAGATGAGAGAGGAATTGTTATCAGAAACAAGGCTAGATTAGTGGCTCAGGGATTCACTCAGGAAGAAGGAATAGATTATGATGAGGTATTTGCTCCAGTTGCAAGAATTGAGGCTATCAGACTATTTTTGGCATATGCTTCATTTAAGAATTTTCCTGTGTATCAAATGGATGTGAAAAGTGCTTTCTTGTATGGAAAGATTCCTGATGAAGTATATGTGATGCAACCACCTGGGTTTGAAGATCCTAAGTATCCTGATAGGGTCTACAAAGTGAAGAAAGTACTGTATGGACTACATCAAGCTCCTAGAGCTTGGTATGACACCTTATCTACATATTTGTTGAATAATGGTTTTTGCAGAGGAACCATTGATAAAACATTGTTCATTAAGAAAGACAAAAAGGATATCCTACTTGTTCAGGTTTATGTAGATGATATCATTTTTGGGTCTACAAATAAGGTGTTATGTGAAGGCTTTGAAAAGTTAATGCACAACAGGTTTGAGATGAGTTCTATGGGTGAACTCACTTTCTTCTTGGGACTTCAAGTCAAGCAGAAATCAGATGGGATTTTTATTAGCCAAGACAAGTATGTGGCTGATTTGTTGAAGAAATTTGGTTTCAAGGATGTGAAGGCAGCTAAGACTCCAATGGATAAAAACAAACCTTTGATCAAGGATGAAGATGGGGAAGAGGTTGATGTACATTTGTATAGATCAATGATTGGTTCATTGATGTATCTGACTGCTTCAAGGCCAGATATCATGTTTTCTGTGTGTGCTTGTGCTAGATTTCAAGTGTCCCCAAAAGTTTCACATTTGGAAGTAGTCAAAAGAATTTTTAGATACCTAAAGGGTCAACCTAAATTGGGCCTTTGGTATCCAAATAATTCACCCTTTGACTTGATAGCATACTCAGATAGTGACTATGCTGGAGCTACTATGGATAGAAAGTCAACCACTGGAGGCTGTCAGTACCTTGGTCATAGGCTAATCTCATGGCAATGCAAGAAACAGACTGTTGTGGCTAACTCAACAACAGAAGCAGAATATGTTGCTGCTTCTAGATACCTAAAGGGTCATGTTTTCTATGTGTGCTTGTGGCTAACAACAGAAGCAGATATCATGTTTTCTGTGTGTGCTTGTGCTAGATTTCAAGTGTCCCCAAAAGTTTCACATTTGGAAGTAGTCAAAAGAATTTTTAGATACCTAAAGGGTCAACCTAAATTGGGCCTTTGGTATCCAAATAATTCACCCTTTGACTTGATAGCATACTCAGATAGTGACTATGCTGGAGCTACTATGGATAGAAAGTCAACCACTGGAGGCTGTCAGTACCTTGGTCATAGGCTAATCTCATGGCAATGCAAGAAACAGACTGTTGTGGCTAACTCAACAACAGAAGCAGAATATGTTGCTGCTTCTAGCTGCTGTGGACAAGTGCTCTGGATTCAGAACCAACTGCTGGATTATGGGTACAATTTCATGAACACCAAAATTTATATTGACAACAACAGCACAATGTGTATTATCAAAAATCCTGTTTTTCATTCTAAAACAAAACACATAGAGATAAGACATCACTTTATTAGAGATTGTTATGAGAAAAAGTTAATTCAAGTGGTTAAAATACATACTGACAATAATGTTGCTGATCTACTTACCAAAAGTTTTGATATAAGTAGGTTTCAATTTTTAGTTGCTAGTATTGGCATGATCAATCTTTAAACATCTTATCTCTGTATGTTTTTGTAAAATTTTGTAAAGGATTTGTGCTGCTGTTTAGTCAATGTCTGGTGTTTAGTCAAAATTTGCTGTTTCTTAACTTGTTTGCTGGTTAGTTGTTTGTTACTATGCCTACTCTGCTGCTATTATGGGATATTCTTGCTTGTGTTTGTGGTGTTCTACTAACCTTTTTGCAGATATACATACATACACAATCAAGTAAAGCATGGAAAAAGAAAGTTCATTGATAATAAAGGCAAAAGTACATCATACAGTTTCCATACATCCATGCTATTCAAAAGAAGATCAAAAGACAACCAGACCATTGGATTCACAACCTGATGCGTGGTTTTGCGACCTTACAACAGGTTTTACCTCTCGAGGGATCTCAAGAGGCTTACAACCCCACCAGGCAGTGTACCTGACCGATGTAGTATAGTGTAGTGGTAAGTACGGGGGATTGATCGTTCTCCACAGGGAATAGTGTCGTTAGGATTGAAAAACTACTCTAATAGGTCTAAGGATGAGGGAAGATTCTTTTTGTATTTTTATAATTTTATGAAAGCAAGTAAAATCTCGGGTTTGAAGGAGTGGGCGGAATTAGTTGCTAATCAACTAACCCAAATAACTACAAATGCAAATAAAATAAAATAATGAAAATGAAAAGGTCGTGAAACTTATGTGGAGAGAAATGTGTTTACTTAGATTTCCTTACTCCCTAACTATCGTTTACCGGTTGATTAGTGTGTATTAATTGCGTGGATGACGGGTGTATTCCTTAATACCAATCGTGGGGTGGCGTACGTACTTCCCTAACTCTACAAGCTCCTACTTCACTCCTATGTCGAGCCGGCTAAGAAGCTCCTAACATGGGATCACTAGAATTCGCTCATGCATTAAATACAACCATAAAAACCTTAGTACGCATTGGTTCATGTTTCTTAAGACGTTCAAGCAAGTTACCGTATAGGAGGTTAGCCAGTTTTCTTAAGCCTAACATCGATAAACAATCATCCAATACAATTAATAACACACTAATAACCAATAATTAATAGTTAGGTTTCATTAGATCTAAGCAAACACAAGATAAATCTAGCCTAGCATGTTAATTAAAAGACAAGAACAAGATATAATCAAACAACACATAGACATATTGATTGATTAAATGAATACTTATCTTCAATTAAACATGGGAGATCCAAGGGTATGAAAACCCATAAAAATGGTAGAAATTCGTCTTAGGGTTTCTCCTCACAAAGTTGCACACCAATGACAAAAAATTGCAAAACTATATATAGAGTTTAAGGGCTGACGGCGTCACGTTATAGATCTTGACGCCGTCA
The DNA here is from genome assembly GCA_021014915.2 of Artemisia tridentata subsp. tridentata. Classification (NCBI taxonomy): domain Eukaryota; kingdom Viridiplantae; phylum Streptophyta; class Magnoliopsida; order Asterales; family Asteraceae; genus Artemisia; species Artemisia tridentata. The sequence goes on from CP139506.1 coordinate 88,171,386, forward strand.
CCTCGCCGTGTCTAGGGTTCCCGGATGGCCTTCCTGACGCCGTCCCTCTTTAGTCCTCCAAAATCCGCTCTGGCCTATCAAAGGTTGACGCCGTCAGAAATGAGCTTGACGCCGTCTCTCTTTAACTTAAGACGTGATGGCCTTGATCATCTTAAAGGGTGACGCCGTCAGACTTTCCATTGCAAAACTCTCTGGCGCGTCTCGTGTATTTTTCATATCCACCTCTTTTGCCAAGCCATGACGCCGTCTGGAACAATCCCTGACGCCGTCAAGTGTACTTTTCCAGCCGATTTTGAGACTTTGTCGTTGTCTTCACTTTTATGCTCCAAAAACGTCCAAAATGCTTCCTTTTCCAGATTTCTTCTCCAAAGTACCTAAAATGACAAAAGGAACGATTTAGGGCAATATTTGATCAAATAAATACGATTTAGGGCTTAAATGACCCCCTAAAAGCGGTACACTTTTCGCTTCATCAAATACCCTTACACTTGAGATTTGCTTGTCCTCAAGCAAACGCGCTTTTATTCTAATCAAAATACAAGCTAGGGGTCATTTAACGCTAATATAAAAGTAATTACAACAAATAGTCGTTCCACTTTAATCATAATAAGCACGGAGATTACAAACTAGCACCTCACAAGTAGTGTTTAGATACTCACATCTCTCAGGTGTCATCAAAATAAGTCTCATAAATGAAAACGGATAATATCTCTCACTACCTGTCATAGCAAATAGATTACCATAGGCTTGGGAAAGGATCGAAAACCTTCTCCACTAGGCGTAAGCACCTAAGATAAACTATCAAAGAGGGCTTTTACATGGGTTATAACGTGAGGTGTAGGGGTATGATAAACACGGTTTTGTTGGATAAGGGATATTTTACTGGTGGCGAGTTAAAGATCTTGATTAATTACATGCACAATATGGCGTTGCTAAGCCAAGATTAGACTCGACTTAAGCTAAAAACAAAATAACACAAACATAAAATAAACATAAAATGAGACGGGATGGTAGTCCGTATGTTTTTTCTCTACTTTTCTTTTTCTTATTTTTTTGTAGTTTTCTTGATTTTTTCGATTTTTTTTTTCATACACTTTTGCCCTACCATCCAAAATAATACATCACAGGGGCGTTGCATTCCCCTTACACTTGAACTTTTACATAACTTTACAAATAACTATTCTAATGACTCGAATTAAGATAATCGAAACACTTGGAGTACTTTTTTAAAATATTTAGCACATATGGGGGTAATAATGTTGTTCTTCCCCATTACTCCATTACACTAGTACTTTACCCATGAGTTCCAATCGTCCCAAAACAATATGTACAAGGATATGACTCGACTTAGCAACCATGTAATCAATTAGATAATTAACTTAGGGTTTAAACAAATGTTGTCACAATAATGCACTAAAAATGAGTGCATACAAGGTAGGCTAAGGCGATTTGGGTGTACATTTAAGTGGGGTGTAAACAAATTCTTCCTTTAAGTAAAATGCTTAAAGGTCGAAACGAAAAGATAGGCTCTGAGGGGTGTACTAGGGGTATCGTGTACTAAAAATGAGTACAACGCAAAGGGTGTGGGAGAATTACTTGACCAATGTAGCCTACGTAATTATAACAAAAACACAGGTGTAAAACAATGGGTTAATCCTAATGCCTCTTATCATGTAGTAAATCTAACTACACGAATGTAGTCTCACTTGTGGCCTCGGAATGGTCCTAACGCAAGTTCTAGAATCTAAATGCTACCGGTACACACATCATAGCATAAATGCTTTTCCTACCAATTCTAAGGGCGAACCTCACATATTTGGGGGTGGAAAATTTTTTAGTGGTACGGTTTTGTGCTAGTCATATAACACCTATCCATGAGACGCTCATTAAGACCAAAGTTTCACTCCTAAATGTTGTAAAAAATTTTAAATTTGGCACTAAAATTGCCCTAACAAGTATTTATCTTAGTTTTATTACACATTTACCATCAAACAAACAAAAATCAAGTGCAATTGTATTCTCTAAGGTATCATCATTTACCCTCCCCTTACACTTAAGCTGAACATTGTCCCCAATGTTCATTCAAAGGATGTAAAAGTAAATAAGGTAAAAGAATGAAAACAAATACTCCCCTGATTCGTTCGATGTGGATAATCCGGTAACACGGTTAAATCCTCCTCCAAGAAAATGAACGTTGAAAGCTTCCCTTCCGAAATATAAATCATCTTCTTGTCCAATATAACCTGTTAAACCTGAGAAAACAAACACAAAAAACCCAAAGCATCAACCTGAACAAAGAAAACTCACAACTAGATGTAATTCCAGACTTAGAAATAAAAACAAAACGATTAAAGATATAATGCTTGTAGAATGAATATTTGCAGATTTCCTGGAGTTTATAAAACTAAAGATTTAACAAAAACTTTATGACTCCGGTAGAAAAACAAAACTTGCAAAATTTCCAGAATTTTACACTTGACGCCGTCAGGTGTTAACCTTGACGCCGTCAGAAGTGACCTGCAGAAATTTTATGGTTAGTTTCCGGAAAATTTCTGGAAAAACTTATGCCTCACTTCCTGGAAATCCTGCAAAATATTCATTATGACTCGATACAAGCATTTGACTCTAACAATTACTAGTATGCATGCTCATTTAATATTGTTGTGATTCATGTTCAATCTTGTTCTTGTAAACTAATTTGGATTCCCTTACACTTATCTTTTGCAAAATACCTTTATATGTAGTTAAGACGAAGTTAAAAACAAAATAAAGCATTTTCACAATTTACTTTGAAACATGAGCACAAACAATAACAATTAAACTTGCATACGGAAACAAATAAAATCAAACAAACAAACAAATAAAGCTTGGGTTGCCTCCCAAGAAGCGCTTGTTTTTGTTCGAGTCACGAGCCTGACTCTACCCTTATTTAACGGAAATAGGGGAGGTTTTCCCTACACTTAGGATTAAGTGCGGGTGGAAGTAGCGATACACACCCTTAGGGTGGAAATATGCCACGTGAGGTGAAGGGGGTGAGTGAATGGCTTCCTTCATCCTAAAACTACCCGGATAATATTGGTTTATGGGTGGGTCGGTTCCTCTTTTGTCTCCTAGATGTAAATCTAAGGATGAAAAGTTGTGTAAAGGTTGAGGTTCCGGCTCATCAACACTAGGAAATTCCCTAGAACTAAGAGTAAGGTCATCACTAAAAGTTTTCAAACCTATATCCTCTAGTTGTGCTTGGTCCAAGGGTTCTACCTCCATCGGGATTCCTAAAGTCTCTTCTACTTCTTCCGGGTAAGTCACGGGCGGTGTGGGTGCCTCAAATGATGGTTGAGTATTTTGTGGGCTTATGGTGTTTACCTCATCATTCCACGTGTCAAGATCACCTATATCCTCATCAATTGTTTTCTTAGGTAGTGATGATAACAAACCTAGCGCTTCATCCAACTTATGGTTTATTGCTTCGGCTCTATCCACAATTCCTTGGCAAACTAGGTCGCTTTTCCTATTGGCCTCACTAAGATGAGATCCTAAACATGGAGGTTGTTCATAAGAATCTATCCTAGGTGAAGGCTCATATGATTCATAGGTGTCTCTAAATGAGGTATTTTGAACTCCTTGGTGTTCTAGCCACTCAACCATATCTTGCAATCTTAGAAGTCTAAGTGAAAAGTCCATTTGAAGCAAATTACAAACAAAATCACAAAGAAAAGATAGACTACGAGAAAGCTACAAAATAAAAAGAAAAAATCTCACTTGATAGGAATCTTGTGAGTAGACCTAATAAAAATAAAATTTCAACCTAAGCAATAACTACTCCCCGGCAGCGGCGCCAAAAACTTGATGCGTGGTTTTGCGACCTTACAACAGGTTTTACCTCTCGAGGGATCTCAAGAGGCTTACAACCCCACCAGGCAGTGTACCTGACCGATGTAGTATAGTGTAGTGGTAAGTACGGGGGATTGATCGTTCTCCACAGGGAATAGTGTCGTTAGGTTTGAAAAACTACTCTAATAGGTCTAAGGGTGAGGGAAGATTCTTTTTGTATTTTTATATTTTTATGAAAGCAAGTAAAATCTCGGGTTTGAAGGAGTGGGCGGAATTAGTTGCTAGTCAACTAACCCAAATAACTACAAATGCAAATAAAATAAAATAATGAAAATGAAAAGGTCGTGAAACTTATGTGGAGAGAAATGTGTTTACTTAGATTTCCTTACTCCCTAACTATCGTTTACCGGTTGATTAGTGTGTATTAATTGCGTGGATGACGGGTGTATTCCTTAATACCAATCGTGGGGTGGCGTACGTACTTCCCCAACTCTACAAGCTCCTACTTCACTCCTATGTCGAGCCGGCTAAGAAGCTCCTAACATGGGATCACTAGAATTCGCTCATGCATTAAATACAACCATAAAAACCTTAGTACGCATTGGTTCATGTTTCTTAAGACGTTCAAGCAAGTTACCGTATAGGAGGTTAGCCAGTTTTCTTAAGCCTAACATCGATAAACAATCATCCAATACAATTAATAACACACTAATAACCAATAATTAATAGCTAGGTTTCATTAGATCTAAGCAAACACAAGATAAATCTAGCCTAGCATGTTAATTAAAAGACAAGAACAAGATATAATCAAACAACACATAGACATATTGATTGATTAAACAATTACTTATCTTCAATTAAACATGGGAGATCCAAGGGTATAAAAACCCATAAAAATGGCAGAAATTCGTCTTAGGGTTTCTCCTCACAAACTTGCACACCAATGACAAAAAATTGCAAAACTATATATAGAGTTTAAGGGCTGACGGCGTCACGTTATAGATCTTGACGCCGTCACCTCGCCGTGTCTAGGGTTCCCGGATGGCCTTCCTGACGCCGTCCCTCTTTAGTCCTCCAAAATCCGCTCTGGCCTATCAAAGGTTGACGCCGTCAGAAATGAGCTTGACGCCGTCTCTCTTTAACTTAAGCCGTGATGGCCTTGATCATCTTAAAGGGTGACGCCGTCAGACTTTCCATTGCAAAACTCTTTGGCGCGTCTCGTGTATTTTTCATATCCACCTCTTTTGCCAAGCCATGACGCCGTCTGGAACAATCCCTGACGCCGTCAAGTGTACTTTTCCAGCCGATTTTGAGACTTTGTCGTTGTCTTCACTTTTATGCTCCAAAAACGTCCAAAATGCTTCCTTTTCCAGATTTCTTCTCCAAAGTACCTAAAATGACAAAAGGAACGATTTAGGGCAATATTTGATCAAATAAATACGATTTAGGGCTTAAATGACCCCCTAAAAGCGGTACACTTTTCGCTTCATCACAACCTAAATTCCAACAAAGTCAGGCATGTCCTTGCTGCGAGGCCCTCTAGTACCCATGGCCTCTGACACCCTAGGACAGGGAAGTGTAAATACAACTGGTCTAGGTGGTGGACTCTGCTGTTGGCTTGTAGAGGGAGCTTGTTTCTTCTGGTGCTTCTTCTTGGGAACAGGGGGTTCCTGCTCTGCTGTACTTGGCTTTGGACGAGGAGGATCAACACTCTTACCAAAAGCGGCTACAGCCTTCTCCATTTGCCTCTGTAGCTCAGCGGTCAAAGGATGTTGCGGAGGATCGATTTCCCAGGCTCCTTGGTAGAAAGTCATGGATTTTGGCCATGCTTTTGTCTCTTCATCTTCGCTTGAATCTACAAAGGAAGATGGTGTCGATGGAAGTGAGTCCGAGTATTCTTCTTCCACAACTGCTTTTCCTTTGTGTTGTGTTGACGATGAGCTTGGAGGGAAGTAATTGGCCCATCCTTGTGACTCGTCTGAAGATGAATCTGATGATATGTCGATGATTGGAGCTTTGGATGAACTCATTGTTAGTTGATTTTGAGTTAGGGTTTGTGAATTTGGGGATTTGTTAAGTGAATGAGGGATTTATAGAATTTAATGAGGAGTTGGTGGTGTACTTAAGCTGCGTGGGGGATTAAATTTGGAATTTTTTTGGGAATGTTGACTTTTGGTCAAACCTTCATAACTCTGCTGTTGAGTTTGAAAGTAAAGGGGTATTATTGAAAATTTTGGCGCGTCTTAAAACCTAATCAGATCCAAACGGTCTCACACACCATTTCGATCTCATTAACTTTTACTTGCTCAAAATTCCATTCGATTCTCACCCAAGAACATTAATTCATATCATTTCATCCAAAACCCCCAAATCATAATGGCTCGACGAAAGTTTCCGGAAGAACATAATCAAATTGCATTTCTTAGTAAGGTTTCTGCAGCTGCCGGATTTCATGAGGTTATGGATTTTCTTAGTGCTTCGAGACTAAGGTATGCTTTAACAGTTGATCCACCTATTATTAAATCTCATATGCACCAATTTTGGTCAACTGTTAAGCTAGATACACTTGATGAGGAGGAAAGGTTGATCGGTAGTGTCGATGGAGAGACTATTGTAGTTAGTGAGACAACAATTAAGCGAAGTCTTCGTCTATCAGGAGTTCCTACACCACCTAATTTTACTACTGAGGTTATTTTGTCTGAGCTTGAGAGTATTGGGTATGAGAGACCTGAAAATACTGGTACTTTTTATAAAGGTCTGCTTTGTCCACATTGGAAGTTTTTGTTACATACTCTTCAACACTGCTTGTTTCCCAAGGTAGGAGGATGGAATGAGTTTAGTGCTCCTCAAGCTATTTTCTTAGTATGTTTGGCTACTGGGCAACCATTTGATTTTTCTTCAATGATTTTTGAGGGTATGAAGAAGTTTATTAAGAAGAAATTGTATTTGTATCCAAGGTTTTTGCAGCTCATTATCAATAATCAACTAAGAGAACCCTTGGAACATACCCATATTGAGCCTAGTAGCAGGATGGCTATCAAGATGTTTGCTTTTCTGAAGAAGCCTGGGAAAGGTTTCTCTGGTGCTATAACTCCCCTAACTGAGCACATCTTGAATATTGTGGCTGCAGTAAATGAGGATGAAGAGGCTGGAACTCCCACAGCTTCCCATCACACATCCTCATCTACAAGTTTGAATGTATCCTTATCCCATGAACCTCAAAATACCCAATCACCTAGGACTTCACAACAAGAGGACATTGTGCAACCTCAGGCCAATGTCAGTATGGATGCAGATGAGGCTGGTACAGGTGATGCAGGTATCATGATGGAAGAGGCTGGCACTACTGTTTCCAACTTAGTAGTTGAACAGGACAGTGCTAACATAACTAAGACCTCAACCATGGCAACATCTTTTGTAGAAGGTTCTCAAGAACCTAATACAACTGATGGTAACCCCAGCCAAATGGCTTCTATAGGGGGCTCAGCTGTTCAACCTAGGGTTGAGACTGAGTTTGTGTCCAAAGATTCACCTCTCGGAGAAGGTAACACATCTCGAAGTGATGAGGACAGAAATGAAACATATGAATTGATGGACACTGATGTACATATTGACATTGCCCATGATACACCTCTCGGACCAGGTCACACAGGTCGAAGTGTTGAGGCTAGTATTGAACTTGAAAAAGAGGATTTGACGGTTAAAACCCCTGTACAAAATGCCAATTCCAGTGATCAACCTCTCGGGTCAGGTAACACAGACCGAAGTTGTGAGGATATCATGAAACAATTTAAGGAATTGACGGATAAATGTACAAAATTGTCACAGGAGGTTCTTGGTTTAAGAAAGGAGTTATCAACAGTCAAAGCTTCTCAAGGTGCTGAGATAAGAAGGCTTAAGCTCAGGGTTACCCATCTTGAGGGGAGGTTGAAGAAGGGTTCCAAACCATGTTTGGAAGAGGATGCTTCCAAACAGGGGAGGAATGATCAGGATCAAGAGGATACAATAGGTTCAGGGGAGGTTGTCAAGGAATCATTTGAAAATGTTGCTGTTATTGGTGATGAGAGTGAAAAGATTAACTCTTCTGCTGGAGCAGAACACTCTGCTGATGGGTTAAAGGACTCTGCTGTTGATACAGAGAAGAGTGCAGGAGATAGGGAATCTGCTGAATCAGATGATGAAAAGATGACCTTAGCTCAAGTACTTTTGAACATGAACAAAGACACTAAAACACCCACACCATCACAACAACCTGCTGCTGTTGAATCTACACTTCATGATAAAGAAGCTGCTGAAGACCTTGAAAGGCAACTTCAGGAAAAGGCCTTAGCTGATGAAAAGGCTCAGATTGCTCATGATGAGGAATATGCAAGAAGTTTGGCAGCTGATGAGGAAAGAAATATGTTTGAATTTGTAGAAAGCTCCAAATTTACAAAGGTTAATCAAGAAGAGTTCAATGAACAATTGAAATATTTCTTAGATTCTGATATGATTGTAAGAGGTCAAGCTTTCTTGATAACAAATGATGAGCAGTTGGATGGAAGTGAAAAGACAGAAGAGCTGGTGGAGTTTATACTCAGAAAGAACAGAGTAGCTAAGTGGGAAGAGCTAATTCTGAGGATTAAAGAAGGTCAGAAGCATGGATTCAAACCAAAGTCATCCACAAGGAAAACATTAGTTAATGATATGAAATATTATTTGAGGAATGCAAGAAATTATCAGATGAAGGATTTCAAGGGAAAGTCAGATGCCATAATTGAAAAGGAATTTTATGAAACTTATGCTAAGCTGAATTCAAGAAAAGGTTTCAAAGCTGAAATGAAGAGAAAGCCAGAGGTTATGGAATCTAACAATATGAAAGCATCTGAAAGTGTTTTGAAGAATCAAGATGACAAGCAAACCATGGAGGTTGAGAGGGAAGAAGTTAAGAAAGTTATTGGTTATAAGAGGACTGGTAGAAGAATAAAGCAGGTGGCTAGAAAGAAGAGAAGAACTCAGTCATTGGTGATGAGTGACTCAGAAAAAGAAGAAAGTGATGAGCATCATCTTGAAGAGGTGACTGCTGATGATATGAAAAGAACAATGGATCTCACAGTTCATGTACCACAAAAGGAACCAGAGATAGTAAATGCAGTTCCTTTAGATACTAGGTATTCAATCATATCTTATTCACATACAGTCAGGGATGGAAGTGAAGCTTACTGGGAGTTTAAGAGGTCAAATAATCTGTATTATGGATTTGTTAGATTTTCTCAGATGCTACATTTTATGGATAGAGATGATGTGATGCAGATGTGGAGGTTGTATAAAGAAAAATATAGTGATCTGAGACCAGAGGTGATATATGAAAGAATTCACTATTACTTTTTGAAGAACATGTTTGAGCCTGATGAGAGAGATCTTGAATGGAGGGATTTGTTGAACTCCAGAGTTGATAGGTGGTATTTGTATCAATCTTGTGGAGTAAATGAATTGGTTTGTAAGGGTTTTAAGGTCTACATGCTTGTGGAGAAGGAATACCCTTTGAATAACAATACAGCAGTGATTACTCAGATGTTAAAGCCTGGAATGTTGACATTGCAAAATAGTTTCTTTTCAGATGATCAGGCTTATAAATTGATAAGGAAATATGAGAAGATTCTTGAATCAAAGACATCAAAACAGTAAAGTGTTTGGAAGCATCCTCCTGGTGATTAGCTGGGTTTAAAAGAAACTTGATGATTTTTGAAGAAAAATATCAAGTTTAGGGGAGGATTGTTGGGTCTAAAAGATGCTGCTGATTCGAGAAACATAACTCTGCTGATCAGTTATGTAACTCTGCTGATTAGCACAATGACTCTGCTGTTTGTGACTCTGCTGGTTTGGAAGAATAAGCAAAGTGTAACTCTGCTGCTAGCCCACGAAGACTCTGCTGCTAGACTAGTTACTCTGCTGCTTATTAGATATGTATAGTATGTTAAGGATAAGTATAGAAAAGATACGTAAGATATTTTTCTTGTATAGAAAGTCTTGTAAACCGACTAGGACTCCTTACGCTATAAAAGGAGGATCTAGGGTTAGGTTAGATATACGTATCGTTATTGTTTACACTTCAAGGTTTCTTGTAACCCTATTGCTATTGAGCAATCGTATTAATATATTGAAGTGTTGTTTGAGAATTCGTTCGTGTTTTAATTCTTTTTAAGATCAAATATTAAGTTCCGCATAATATTTGATATACAACTCAAGATCAGTTTCTATACCGATTGTCTTAGATTTATCTAAAGCAATTAATAAGATCGTGAAGCTCAACTGGGATCAACAGTTCCCCACCCCGGAAGGGATTACAACCTTGACTACTCAGCTGATCACGAGGGCCGAACGTCAAAGCTTCAAGGAAAGTCGGGCAGAGATTGTCCCGAAAAAGGCCAAAACTCTCAGCCTTGAGACGAACAAGAAGCCGGGGAAAACAAAGGTAAGTTTCAAGAACTCCGAAGAGAAAGATGTTCCTGGAACAATGCTGCCGAGGGAACACCAGGACCTTTCATGCAAGGTATTCAAGGAAAACAAGCAAGGGGGATTTGACTTCAAAACCTCCGCATAGAGGCTTTGCTTTCAAAACCTCACCCGAAAAACCAACACCGACCAGACGAACCGCCGCAAATAACAGATTTACAATGTAGTTTACTCTCGAAATTGTCTTTTGTGGAAGATGTAAACTAACACTTATTAGTATCTATGATAATCTGTGGTCCCTCCGGACAAACTGTTTTACAATTATAAGATGTCACGTGCCCCGTCACTCCGTCTAAAATGATAACGGATCGTGAAAAACACTCCCTCTCTCACGAGCGGATCGTGAAAAACACTCCGTCTAAAATGATAACGGATCGTGAAAAACACTCCCTCTCTCACGAGCGGATCGTGAAAAACACTCCGTCTAAAATGATAACGGATCGTGAAAAACACTCCCTCTCTCACGAGCGGATCGTGAAAAACACTCCCTCTCTCACGAGCGGATCGTGAAAAACACTCCCTCTCTCACGAGCGGATCGTGAAAAACACTCCGTCTAAAATGAGAACGGATCGTGAAAAACACTCCCTCTCTCACGAGCGGATCGTGGAAAACACTCCGTCCAAAATGATAACGGATCATGAAAAACACTCCGTCTAAATGATAACGGAACGTGAAAAACACTCCCTCTCTCACGAGCGGATCGTGGAAAGCACTCCGTCAAAAATGATAACGAATCATGAAAAACACTCCCTCTCTCACGAGCGGATCGTAGAAAACACTCCGTCAAAAAATGATAACGAATCGTGAAAAACGCTCCTTTTCTCACGAACGGATCGTGGAAAACACCCCGTTTTAAAACGGTAACAGGTCGTGAAAAACACTCTCTCTCACGAGCGGTTCATGGAAAAACACTGTCTAAAAAAAATTGCCGCAACGGTTACACTCCCTCTCGCGTGTAAACGCCAAGTAAAAAATAATAATAAATAAATGAATAACGAACAGCAAAGCAGTAGAAGGCCCGTGAGATTTCGTCCGCAGACAACTCAGACAGATAACGAAAAGTCATGCCGACTGTAAAACATCAGAACATGAAAAACACCCCGCCAAAAAAGTCCAGCGGAAATCAAGTACCGCCACAAAACAGAAGGGATTGAACAACCTGATATACACACCGAATACACTAGTTCAACAAACCTTCGTCCGACTAGACCGTCAAAAGACGCAAGTGTTACAATTTCCGATCACAACGACAATTCTTATAACAGGCAATTAAGGGTTATTACAAACAGGTTAGCACGCGCGCTTCGGCGAAAGATCAATACACACAATGTTCAAACACAATAATCGTCTTCATTACATTCATCCAAAAAAAAAAAAAAAAAACTAAGGATCGTTACCAACACCCTTCTCAACGGTGACCTGCTTATCTTGTCCTCCAGACGAGGTCCCGATCCCTTGAACTTGCTCAACGGCTGGAATCTGAGGCTTGGGAGTGGCTGCATTAGGAAAAAATTTCATGAGTTCAGCCAACGGCAGACGATACGAATCAGAGAGCCTCTGAACATACGGATACTGAGCTCCAAAAAGCTTCCTATACTCCGCCTTCCAGATCGCTGGAGCATCGTAATTCAACTTATCAAATTTCGAATGAAGTCTTGCAAGGTCATCCTTTTTCGCTCATACTTCAGACCATTTAGAAACCCGGCAGTATAAGATAGGCTGTAAACCCTCCCCAAGCTCTTCTTATACTCATCACTATTAAAGAGCCGAAGGCAAGCAGTCGGGAGTAAATCCTTAACTACATTATGATGGGCGATCTCCGAGCGACCCACCTCCACAACAAGTTGTTTATTTTCCCTTTCAAGCCTCTCAACCGTCTGATTTTTCTTCACCAACTCCTTCTCTAACCCCCCAAATCTCTCTGCATGAGAATCGGCTTTTCTTCTCCAATCGTCCCTATCTCTCTCCGCCTCATCCAACTGCTCAGACAAAAGCCTCTCTCAGTCACTGGCGCCAGAGCGTGCATCACTCAACTCCTGCTGGAGAACATTAAACTCCTCCACTAATCTCTCATACCGACCGGGCTCTGCACTGCGTTCTTGTATAGCAACCTTATGCACACGGTCAAGCTCCTTATACTCGGATAAGCACTGCTCAAATCGAGAGAGCAGTTCGGCCCGCATAGCAATTCCCCCACCAGCTTGCACGTAGGCCAAGTGAACCAACTGAATGGTAGTTAGCTCATCCAGAGACACCTGCTCAGCTGGAGGGGTCAGATGCGTTAGTAGCTCACGGCAAGCCCTATAGGAATCCAACCGCACATGGGATGGCAACGACCAGCCGGGAACGAAGCGTTCCCCCTCAGACAATCTCTCATCTAGAACAGATCAAAACAAATCAACAAAGAAGCCTCAAAATAAATAAAATAAATAGATAAAAATGCTCAGGGGAAGGCCCTTCTCCAAGGTAAAATCCTTACCTTCCTTAGCCGAGCAATGTTCAGTGGAAGGCCCTTCTGCACCATACGAAAAATGCTCTAAAAGTACGGTATGATCAAGATGTGCGGAATGATCTAAGCAAAAAAGCAACCAAAGATATATAAGGGACAGGCAAAACATGTCACGACAAAACAAGACGAACGTAAAGAATATATCTTACTGTCAGAATGGGTCTGCTGGTTCTCTCCTCGATCCTCATGAGCATGCCTATCATCTGGGTTTGTCTCAGCTGTGTGTCCTACCTCTGCCGTACCCCCAGCCGGATTAACGGTTACGGTTCCAACTCCCGGATCAATCCCTCCAACTCCCGTGTCCTCACCCACATCGCTATTTTCGGTATTCCCAGCCTTCTGCGGTTGAAGCTCATGAATAGGAGAAACATCTAAAGGACGCTCAGGTGAGGCTTTCTCCTCGACAGCTATGATGCCCTCCGGTCTGCTCCCATCCTTCTTTTTCCTCTTTCGAGAGTAAGAAGGACCTTCGGTGCCTTATCTCTTCTTTTGCGGCTCCGCATTACTTTTCTTCCTCTCCTTTTCCAGTCTAGCAGCAATCACATTTTCATCGGGCTTCTCGACCACCTTCTGTAAAGGGGTCGCCTCAGGGATGGACCTCCCTGGTTCCAATGGATCAGTAGTACGGTTCGGTATTTCATTCTGTTTTCCTAAAGGCTCCCCCTTTCGACCTCAACCTCAATCTCCACAGGCAGCTCCAAATATTCGGACATGGTGACAACTGCAACAAAAATAGTAATAAGGCAAGATAAAAAAAAAAGAAACGGACGCTATACAAAGCAAACTAAGAAAACTCATATTACCATGCCCATCGGCATCCTTTAGAACGCCCTTATACCCGGGATACTCAAAAACTCTCTAAGACCAGTCATCCATAAAAGCGCGGACGAAGGCTGCCTCAGTGGAATCACTTTCTTGGCAATTGCCTCAGAATCCCTATCAGAATACGATTCCGGAAATACATCAGTAACTTTGGAATCCCTATGTCTCCATGGCATTGCATGCGGAATTGCCCTCCGGTCTATTAGAAAGAAATGATCTTTCCAGTGCTTTAATCCGGTCAATACCTCCTCAAAACACTTCATGGCTCTGCTGCCTGTTCGGTTCTCAAAAGAAAACCAGTGCCCTTGCTTGCACAATCTATAGAAAACTCTGAAAAGAGAGACGGTCGGCCTCACATCTAAGCTATAACAGCGAATCTCAAACATGGTCACCCTATTCAAGCCTATCGGCACCAGTTGAGAAATATGAACTCAAAAATACCCTATCACCGCCAGCAAAAAGGTAGAAAAAGGAACCCTAATACCACCCGTCCTAAACTGATGAACGTAAACCCCAATCTTGTCATCCGGTAACATATCCATAGTTATACCGGGAGGAGGAAGCATGGGGTGCAAGTCCACAGGAATGCCAAACTCCCCGACCACACGCTCTAGTTCGCCTTGCTTCAGTTTTGAAGTATGTACATGCATGTCAAATTTGGGAACTATCCTACTAGGCTGAGGTCCAATCCTACTGACTAAAGGAACATTCTCCGAGACGTTCGTTTCGGCGGCCATGTCTAAAAAGGATGCCGAGGACAGGAAACAAAGACAATTATAAAAAAAGGGATAAAACGCACCTCAACGGATTATGCAACGGTTAAACGAACGTTGAAAACTAAAAGCAGCAAAGAGCAGAGAGAAATGCGCAGTGAAAAGTGAGGCAAAATAAGACATATATATAGGGAGGAACATTGAAAGAAGCAAAAAGCCACGTCATTCTTTCACCTTCCGACGTGGCAAAACGTGGAACGTCCGATTTCTACGGTCAACTTACAGCTGGCACACAACTACCACGCGCAAGTAAACAACTATATCTTGGCCCATGGGCCTGAAACTTAACAAGCCCAACAAGGCTTGACGAGCCCCTCAACCAACCGTCGATGGACCGAAACACTTGTATGTGTCCGGACATTGTTCCTATATCTCCGAACACTGTTTCCCAAAAAACAGAAACATGGCATACTCACCCCTGAAAGTTGTATACGTCAATATCCGCGACACAATAAGTTTTAAGTATTGCACCATCAGTTCACAACCGATAGTCCAATACTGGGGGGACATGTTGGCGTATGTGTCCGAACGTCATAGCTTCGTCCGGACCACGCCTATACTTCCGAACATCAAGTACTGTACGGTAGCCGATAGTCTCCGGCCATACGGACCGACAGAAACGCCGTCATCTGCACTAAGCAGTCACGTCAACCGCCACCTGTCCAGATTTCCCGGGACTGTGTTCCCCACATGGCCTGACATCTGCCTGCTATGTCAGACATAGGTCAGGCGTAGGTCAACTCGCTTATTCCCAAGGTAGGTAGGTACAGTAGGTGTGGTTAGTTTAAATACCCACATCTCATTTATGATTTGCATTCAATTCACACAACGATAGCATTTTACTCTCACTTTACTGCTCCAATTATCTGTACCCGATACTTACTCTCACATCGGAGGTTGACCTTGGGACAAACCTCAGGGTGATCCTAACGTGTGTTTCTTGTGTGTAGGAAACTCGAGAAGCCTGAGGGATCGAGACCGGAAGTATCACACGGACGCAGGGACCACCTACAAAGCATTACCTCAACACCGTTATATTCAAAAAAAAAATCATTTCACCCCCTGCGTTTTTGACCATTACATCAAATGGCTATATTAAAAAAAAAAAAATTAAAACCATTTTCGCTCTCCTATAAATACACAATTAACACAACATCTTTTTTCACACTTCCACAAATCAATCTAATACATCATATACTTCCATCTTCAAACTTCTACAAAAAAATTGTCCGAATTTAACCCAAACGACGATGATAGTTTCATTAATCTCCTAAACACCGGGTGAAATAACCCAAACGCCGGGTCATCTTCAAACTCGAACGCACCATCGCCCAACAACCCAATCGACAACCCACTTGGCTTGTCGAGCCAACAACTTTACTTACAGCATCAACGAATGCTATATTGGGAACAACAACAACAACAACAATCGAACCTAAACACCAATTTCTCTAATCTTCAATTCACACAACAATCACAACAATCTCAAACGAAAACCCATGATGTTCCCGATACACCTACGTCTCCTCCAAAGCCATACAAACGGGGTGGCAAACGAAAGGCAAAAAAAACGAAAGACCCCGAACCATTGGAGGAGGATGAAGAAAATACCGACTTCATCAAACGTTGGAACCAAAATGAGGAAAAATTACTTGCGTCGTGTTATGTTGCCGCGACGGAGGATTCACAAGTGGGTCGAAATCAAAGCAAGGATACATTTTGGCAACGGGTGAAAAATGAGTTTAATAGACTCAATTTTCAAAAGCGAAACAAGGATATGATTCAAGGAAAATGAAAAACGTTAAACGCGCCAAACAAATGTATCGGGACGAGCACAGAACCGCTCCTTTTAACAACGAGGAGGCTTGGGAGGTTTTGCGGGCTCATATGAAATGGGACGCGCCGGAAGGGGTTGATTTAACCGGCGATGTCCCAAGCGAAACAAACGAGGCGTTGTTTGGTCGTGATGAACAACCACGGCCAATAGGAACAAAGCGTGCTTCAAACAGGCTATGACATCCGAGTATCGTTTGAAACGGGAAACCGCCCAAGCGGCGTATCGGGCGGCCCAAATAAAAGATGAGACGATAACAAGATTGGAGGAAATGAAATTTTTGATGACGGACACCACCGGGAAGGATCCAAACGTTGTTTGTTGGATCAATGACGAAAAAGATCGAATCATCAAAAAATATAACCTCCAACCTCGTCACTAGATTTTTTATTTTTTTATTTACTATTTATTTTTTTTTATTTTTTTTATTTTATGTTGTAGTTTGTTTATTCTTGTGTTTTTTTTTTATTTCGTTATTATTATTATTTTTTTTAATTTCGGTGTAACTTTTTTTTATTAAGTATGTAATGTAATATGTTTTTAATGAATGTTATGTTTTTAATAAATGAAGTATTATTATAAGTTTAGGGGTTGAGTTTGAAAATATTTGATTTAAAGTTGAGTTAAGGTGAGTTATGATAGTAGGTGTTTTTTTGAGTTAAAGGTGAAAAAGGTTAAAGCTGATGTGGCGCTGACGTGGCAGTGTGTTAAAGTTTAACTCTAGGTTATGAATGGAAGTGCTCTAACGGACCTGTTGTTTGTTAGAGATGTGAGCGGAGAAAATGAGGAAGTTGGGGGGTTTGTTTGATGTGTTAGGAAAGGAGGTGGTACTATTTAAATGAGTAAAGGAGGTGGTACAAAACAATATATGTTTCATCCTTTCTTTCCTTTCGGTTAAAAAAAATCCAAAACATACGTAATAATAAAACAACATTTGTTTCACCCTTTCTTTCCTTTCGGTTAAAAAAACAAAATAAAAAATAAATAAAAAATAAAAAATAAAATCAAAACACATGAAATACTAAAACTTACTCAATGCCTTAATTAATAGATCTTAAAGCTGAACAAAGCATCTACCAAATTATGGTGATTTACACCAGATACTCAACAAAAGGGCGGTGACAATCTTCTACTTCCCACACGATCTACAAAAACCTACCACGTATCCACAGCCGGAGGAAGTAGATGGGAATCACTACAAAATCGAAAAAAAATCTTAAAGCTGAACAATAGTGGTACTTGTGTTCTTCGTGGGATAATAAGATCGAGCATAGGGTCGTTGTTTTTTATTTGATTTGATAAGAAAATGGAAAGGGACGATTCATTGTGGCAATTTGATTGTGATGTAAGTGTTTGTTTGGATTTTTTTTTTTTTTTCAGATCTGAGTTTATAGATCTGTTTTGTGTGCGTGTGTTTGAGGACATATGTGAGTTGTTGTGATTTCTTATAGTGATGAAGATGATGAGTTTTTTTTTTTTTTTTTTTTTTTTTTTTTTTTTTTAAATATAAATGTGATAACGGTGTTAAAAAATGGACTGAACTTGTTACGGGTCGTTGGGTTTTGGAGTGGATCCGAGACTTTTTAAACTATTGTACTGAAAGTGAAATACCCGGTAAACCACAAGGACCAAAAATGTAGTTAACTTTTTTTTTTTAGAAAATAACAAAATAGAAGGTCGCTTAAAGTACACACAAGTCGCTTAACTTAGGTCGCTCAAAAAGGACACGCCTTTATATCTTACACATGCAGAAAAGGTACATGTCACTTGGTGACTTCTTATTAAAAGTAAAAAAGTCGCAAGTCGCTCGTTCTAGTTTGGGAAGAGCACTTTTTTTGGTCTAGTAAAGGTATAAAAGTTGAGCGACTAGTCTAATGTCGGAATTTGCTCTTTTTGAAATTACAACACCAACCTATTAACCTTTTTTACAAAACTGAAATGCATATAGCCTAACTACCTCTTAAAAACCACTCAACCAAATCACATCCATTTGCGAAGAGTCACTTGGGCATCCGAAGCATTTCCCCAAATCCGATCAAGTCAGTAACAAGATAGATACCAAACCCAACCAGGGAACGGACCGGAGATGAACCACAAAAACAGGAATGGTCGCGTCTCGTCACAAGGCTAGATGGATGACTATGATTTACCAAAGATAACAACACCGTGTACCCAATTTGACCTAGTCCATATGTAACCACATTTAAGTATTTAATCCTGCATCATAGAAGTGTTGATTTTTATGTTTTCTTACTTAGGCATTTCATCAAACAACCCACATTAGCAAGTCCTGCCAAACTGTATAACATTTGCATATACCACACACTGTTCATGTTTACTGGATCTGGGCATAGTAGGGGCCTGTATTTTTACAAGCCCATTATCATCCCAACAAAATCCAAACTTACCCTACCCTAAATATAATATATCTAAAAGTAACCTTGTCTGAAAAGGGGAAGCCATGTTTCATTTCATCACTAGAATACAATTTACTCCATTTGTTTAGTAGTTTATCAAAAAAACAAACAAACAAACAAACACCATAGTCCATAACACGTCATGTCGTCCCCCTTTTCCCGTCAGTATGACTTCCGTTTTGGAGCTTTCAGACATTACAGAGCAATGCCAAAAAGAACAAGTTATGGATGGACAGAGACACGTGAGGCGCACATGTATAAGGTGGAGACAAAGGAAACTGATCAAGTGGATGCTTACCCTACTGGACCAGGTCGAAGGATTCAAATAACAGTTACTTTGAAGAAAGAGGATAATGCTAGGAGGGAGCCCACTCAGTCGTATATTTATATGCCTGAGTTGCCCCAAAATGCGATTGCGGTGGTGTTTTTGAGAATGGTCTGCTCAGTGTCATCTTTCCAAAAGTCGATATTTACTAGTAGTTATTATCATCTTAGGTTATGTTGGTGTTTAAGCCGTCTAATCCTATAGTTAGGTTTCAAGAATGTTGAGTTAATTACTAGCTTTTCATATGTTTTTAATTTGGTATTCGTAGCTTTCCTTCTTAATTAGTGTTTGTCTTCATTTTTGGATTTTAGTAATTTTATTTTATTTTATTTTTTTTTTTATTTTTTTTATTTTTATTTTTTTTTGTTTTACAATATGAGATCTATACATCCCAATTTTGTTGTTAATGGTTGTAATTTTAATTATATATGCTCAGGCGTCATTGCTATAGTATGAAACATTTCAAGCTTGACCAAATTGTTTATGGGTAGCCTATTTAGGATGATTCCAACGTAATTTAAACAAAAATGTACTAGAGACGTTTAATGTGTATGCAGGGTCGTCCTCAGAATTTTGGAGGCCCTGTGCCATAATGACAAATAGGCCTCATAAACACACAAATTTTGAAGTTTGGAGGCCATGCCATAACGACAAATAGGCCTCATAAAGAAAAAAACTAGATATATATATGTAGATAATTTCATTAACTATAGTAACACAATAATGTATATCTAGATAAAGGTCCATGTTTAAAAGAATTTATAAACTGATATCGTATGAATATTGTTATGGCTTCTTAGTTACGGAGTATTATATTGAAAGTAGGTCAAGTACTGAATTTATATACAAGGATGGACTCAGAAAATGGTGCCCCACCTAATTATTGGGCCCTGGGCAACAGCCCAGCCTGCCCTTGCTGTGAACCGGGCCTGTGTGTATGGACACTTTTACTCTCAATTAGGGGTGTTCATCGGTTCGGTTCTCGGGTATTCGGTTTATTCGGTTCGGGTTGTTCGGTTAAAAAAAATTTTTGGGTCATAACCGAAAACCGAACCGAACCGAAAATATTTGTGACCGAACCGAACCGAGAACCGAACCGAAGTTCGGTTCGGTTATGGGTCAAAACCGAAAACCGAAATTTTCCTAAAAAATAACTAATCATAGCACATGTCCCCATTACGGTATGCCAAAATATATGCAAAACGACATACCTAGACAAGTTTTAACATCTATTGAACACAAAATACCCTAACATCATAGGACCTAGGGTTAGTCAAGTTATATTTTTTTAATTAATATATAAAAAATATTAAATATTAATTATAATTCGGTTTTCGGTTCGGTTCGGTTGTCAATATCCTAAACCCATAACCGAACCATAAACCGAATAAAATGTTCGGTTCGGTTCGGTTTTGACCAATTCGGTTCGGTTAAGAATTCGGTTCGGTTATTTTCGGTTCGGTTCGGTTTCGGTTTTCGGTTACTGCGGATATTACCCGACCCATGAACACCCCTACTCTCAATACCACCCAAAATTATCAAAATTTTTGGCAATTCATATGCAAAAATCTAACTTTTTTGGGCCAGGTTTTAGTTGTTTGTGGAATCGGTAGGATAGATTATTATTGGTTAAATAAGTTCTCTATATTGTTTACATGTGTTTGTAATGATGCCATTCTCGATCTCATTTCGAATATGGTAAATTGTCATACTTGTATAATGTATAATTTTCTTTAACGATAGTTTTATCTTGATATCGAATAGTCTCATCAAAGTTGGCCTGGATATGGACAGATTAAATACATATGCTTATCCTTTGTCAGAGTGAACATTTTTAGGCATGGCTCAACTCCTTGCGCAGGAAACATGACTTCCCATATAGAGGATACAACCGCAAGTGGGAAAGTGCAAGGTCAAAACAATTGTGTCATCTTAATACAAAGATGTAGAGATTAATGTAAAGGATAGCCACACTTTTCTCACACCACGCTCACCTTACGCGTATCACGTATGCACGCTGTTGTTTTCTTATTAAAGCGGTCAAATAAGCAAAATTTAAGATTAACATAGAAAGACAACGGCTAAAGGATTCATTTCACAAGCATCGGCCAAATTTTATAAATTCTACAAAACATCAATTCCCTTGTTAATAAGATGGAATATTTTCTAATTATGTATTATGTTAATTAAATAACACATCATTTATAACGAGAACTTAACAAAAAATTGAACAAAAAGCATTTCATGTCAACTTAACCCAATCCATTTGAGCCTGTAGCAACATTTACAGATTTAACCCAACCATATCCACCCATTTGAGCCTATAGCAACAAGTACAAATTGAACCCACCCATACTTCTTCTCTACTTCGAACTCATTTACGGACCAAGTGCAACCACCCTTCTTGCACAGGCTTGAGTTAACAAACAACGAGCCGAACACGTACCATTTGATAGGTAACATATAACACGACCTAAAGGAAGAATACACTTTAATTAAACTCATCTAACAACCTTCCCCAGCTTGGTCACTGTTTGTAGTATATTTGTTTAAAAGCAAAAAGAAAATGTACTTGTCAGCGAGCTACTTACCCCTAACCCACTGCAGACACTCTTAGCATGTAGAGATACTTGTCACGACATACAAAGTGCAGTTAATCATCTCTAGAACGATCATGAACAAGAAGCAAAAGCACAAGAATTCAAAGACGAACACTTGACATAAGAGACACTGTTAACTTATCTATCCGCAAAATATCCAATCATTTTCAGGCTTTTATCCCAGAAAAAAGGGGTTCCCTTTAGCAAAAAAAAAAAAAAAAAGGCCATGTACCACAAAAACAGCAAAAACGCCAAAAGTCTACTCTTAGTTCATAAAAAGAACAAAAACCAGCTGTGAAAAGGTTCTTGTGGGAAATGTAGTCTAAGATAATGGAGATATTCTTATGGAGGATAGGTAGGTAAAGTCAAACATATGATGAGGCCAGGCTGCAAAAGTAGTCTATATCTTGAGTGTCAAAAGGTATAGTCTACCAATGCAGGCTTGGAAATGTAGTCCTGTGTTTGATTTTTGCCTTGGAGGATGGATGGTTTGAATGGAGTGGATGAGGCCTCTCATTGATGTCCCTTCTAGGCTGCGGATATGAGGATGTAGCTGTATTAGTAGGAACATGGTGGAAAGGAAATGTAGTCCATGGTGAATGGTACATTGCATATAGATTGTCAGTCTTGAGTAGTAGCATTTGTGTTCTGTATTTCTCACTTAATCTGCCTGGTAACCTTTGGTATGTCATGGCACAGGTAGGTTATTTGTGATGTATATATTGGTTTGAAGTTAATATATGATTCACCTTTCACAAAAAAAAAAAAAAAAAAAAAAAAAAAAAAAAAAAAAAAAAAGCCATCTCATATTTGTGATCCAGCCCTCCATTTATATACCCCTCAAACCGCACTAAAAACATAGAAAACAAACAACATAAAGGCTCGAGCTTTTTTTGTCTATCAAGATTCGTTTTTATGCGTATGCAGATTGAGACTGTACCCTTGTATGGTTGTGCTCGCCTACATATGTGACAAAAAAACATTGCTGAATCATCCAAACACCACTCCACATGACATATCACCCTTGTCCTCCTGTTCTAGTGTAGTGGAAAATGTAAAATAGTGAACCAATAACACTGGATCTTCCTTTAATGTCCTGCATAATTAACTGTCCATTACATTTTCAGAAATCATGTTACAAAATTAACACAATGTTACAAACTAACAAACCTGATCAATCGAGAAACATGCAATGATTGTCACTCCATTAATCTCTTTTCTTCGTACATAAAGCCTCCTCACTGATAGCAACCTCGACTATGTATATGGGGAAATTAAGACCAACCGATTGTAAATGACCAAAAAGGAGCCCGTGGGAAAGTCCAAGTATGTTGTTTGGCTTCATGTGCAAGAATAATCCTCATAATTATCAGCCTGCAACAACAAAAAAATAAAACATTTGTTATTACATTGTTAAGGTAGTGACTGCAGAATCAAGAAACCTAAGCTTGATAAGATATTAACAGCAGGAGCTGACATTTCATAAAAAGTGTAGTGTGCATATTTAAATTTCTCAAGTGTAGTTACATATCTAAGAATCACAATCCCATTTACCATTAACTAAATTATCACACCAATACTCTTGAAATCTCAATCAAAAGAAACTAACACAACCAGAAGCCTTAAAAAAGAAGCTAAATATTTTGCACCTTTATTTACTATATATTACTTGCCTTAACAATTAGAAAATAATTCCAACATAAAGTTTCTTAATCACCAGGGCACTCAAAGAAACGAATTAGAAAATAAAAACCGTAAAAATACGTATACAGGTATATATACACACTGTTTTATTTAGAAGAAACTTTAAATACAAACATGACATCATTTACTAACAGTTTTATCTTTTGATTACATGACACCTCGACAAAATTACATCAGCAGAAACCCTTGTTTAACACTCCATAGTATCAATACATAGATACCCTTTATTAATAGCATTAATAGAAGTTAATTTGATATTACACCAAATTTAGTGAAAGAAGTCACTAGTAAGTGTGACAATCTAAATATTACATCAAATTTGATGTCTTGATTTAAGCAATCTGATTAATTAACAAGCAAGCAAACCACGAGTCTGATGACAGCTGTTTGACCGTCTGGTAGTTTAAAATCATCAACTGATACACTTAAGCTACTGTCACATGCTACCAATATCATATCGCCATCTATATCTTTATATTTGAGGCTAAAGCTACCTAGCTTGAGTTGAAACCGTGTAGCAATCTGCTCTTCCAACTTCATAAATCCATCTGAAAGTTTGAATGGAAAACTTACCATATCCTTTTTGTATGTTGCTTTGACAGTCAAAAGTGTCACTGAGTTTCTGTTGGTTGTTTCGGGCTGCGCAAGTTCATCAGACAGATTTGTT
The DNA here is from genome assembly GCA_021014915.2 of Artemisia tridentata subsp. tridentata. Taxonomy (NCBI): domain Eukaryota; kingdom Viridiplantae; phylum Streptophyta; class Magnoliopsida; order Asterales; family Asteraceae; genus Artemisia; species Artemisia tridentata. The sequence continues at coordinate 88,195,364 of CP139506.1, forward strand.
TGTACTAGCTGGTGGCGAATAGGTGCGGAACTATGCTTATCATGTTTGCTAAAGGTGGCAGGACTATGAGTTATATTTGTTGTAAAATGTGGTTCATTGGATCCCTTGAAAATCGAGTTAAGGGAATCACTTTTATCAGTCTCATATGGCCACCTTGATACACCAAAACTTCTGCAAAGGCGCTTCAACGTAGCTCTACTAGCTACATATACAATGTACAAAGTGAAAATGAGGATTTTAGAAGTGTTTCAAAACTTCGAACCTAACCAGGAGGATGCATTAACGAACTCCGTCATCCAAAACAAGTGATTAAATATGAATTTGTTATGTTAATGTGACATTTCTATTCAACCATTTTCCATTTCGATTAAATCTAAATCTTGCCTAGTTTAAGATATAACAACCCAACATTTACCCATTTATAGGTAAGAACTAAGAAGTTAGAAAAGGCTACCTCTAGACACCACCAAAAAAGCGTATATTGATTATACTCACCACGAAGGATGGCCGCAGCTTCCTCCATTGGCTCTCCAAAGTGTTTGATGACTTCCTCCAAAGTAATTAGCCTACCGCTTGTCTTTGGAGCCACTTTAGCTGGAGCTTTCTTCCCCGGCATCCATCTAGTCGTTGTCCTTGCTGCTTTAGCCGTCGGCTTAGCGGCCTTTGGAGCCGGTTTTGCCTTAGCTGCTGGTTTAGCTTTTGGAGCTGCCTTAGCTTTAGCTGGAACAGCCTTAGTTTTTGCAACCGTTTTAGCAGCTGAAGGAAGCTTGTAAGAAGCTTTGACCTTAACTAGCTTGTGACTAGCAACAAGCTTCTTCAACTGAAACAACAGCATTTTCTTAAAATTTGCGGGCAGGTCCTTATTATGCTTGTCTTGAATAAACTTCCGAATCGCATAATGACTAGACCCGTTACGTTCCTTCAACTTCACTATGGCATCACTTATCATCTGTACACACATTCAAAACACACACAAATTAATCACCTAACTAACAGAAACTTAAAATAACTAGTTGTAAATGAAATATTACCTCCAAGTAAGGAGGGTGTTTAAGTGATTTCCTAGCTTTCGAATGGATACTCATCACTGTAAATAGCGCCACAAACTAATTAATAATCACAATATATCTGGATCACACACACACTCAAATGAAAATATCTAATAACGGACCTGTTTTTTGTTGGAGATGCGAGCGGAGAAAATGTGAGGAAGTTGGGGGTTTGTTTGATGTGTTAGGATGGGAGGTTGTACTATTTAAATGAGTAAAGGAGGTGGGACAGCTTCAAGTTAAGTGAAAAAGGATAATGTCATTTTATATTGGTGACTTGGATGCTTTTAAAAAGTTATGAAAAAGGGTGATGTCATTTTATATTGGTGAGGTGGATGCTTTAAAAAGTAAAATGAAAAAGGGTGATGTCATTTTATTTAGGGATTTTATACGCGCACATAATTTAGTTTGTCGCTTTAACCAATCTCTTTCACCGCCTACTCATAATTGATGATCTTTCTTAACTTTTCAAACTAGATATGAAAATGCATTAATTTCTTCATGCGGAGTAACAATTTAGAAACATCCTAAGAACATCCTAATTAAGGTCACTTGTCGTGTAACATACATCTAATATATATAAAACAAAAGTCGATTTAATGACATATTTGTTGACATGCCTGCTGTAAAATGTTTGATTGGTCGATGAAGATCCCTTTCAGCTTTTGGCCTACGTGGAAACCTAAATTCGAAGCTTAGGTGGCGATATCGGTTCCTAAGTCGTCGCATGAATATTCGGTTTCCTATTTTGAGGTGTTGTATTCTGACACGATCTCTACCATATATAGTTTATCACAAACCTTAACGTGATCTTATAAATACTCCCCAAGATCTGTATCGTACCACATTCAAAGTAGAGCCAAAAAACGCAACGATTGCAAACCACATTGACAGTCGAACAAAAAAACACAACGAGTGCAGCAGCAATGGCTACAAACTCTAAACCGTCATACCAAACGCACCCTTAGATTAGACATCATATGCATCTATTGTTGTTAAGGCTATATGATAAGCATATGAAAACATCTTTTTTTACATAGCAATGGAGATTGTTACACAGCAAAAACTAAGTTTAATTAATTAACCATATGATCATCACACAGAAACTGTCATAACCTCCATCATCAACATAACAAATATAATTCTCATAGCAAGGCTAAATTAAAACCTTAAGAAGATTTAAACAACTTGGAAGTTGCTATATAAGTTCTACATACCAAGTGATTAAATAAAAGTAACACCACTGACTACTAAAAAAAAAATCATTTTTGAAATTACAACACAAACCTATTAACCTTTTTTACAAAACTGAAATGCATATAGCCTATCTACCTCTTAATAATCATTAAACCAAATCACATCCATTTGCGAAGAGTCACTTGGGGATTCGAAGCATTTCCCCAAATCCGATCAAGTCAGTAACAAGATAGATACCAAAGCCAAACAGTGAACGGACCGGAGATGAACCACAAAATCAGGAATGGTCGCGTCTCGTCACAAGGCTGGATGGATGACTATGATTTACCAAAGATTACAACACCGTGTACCCAATTTGACCTAGTCCATATGTAACCGCATTTAAGTATTTAATCTTGCATCATAGAAGTGTTGGTTTTTATGTCTTCTTACTTACTACCTCCATCCCAAAATTTAAGTCCATTTTGACTTTCTTTTTGCAACTTTGACCTTTATTATTTATTTTTTTCGTGTTATATAATACTTGATATAAAATATATAAATGGATTGTGTTTTAAATGTATTTTTGTTTTAAATGTATTTTCATTATTATATTTCATCAAGTATTATATAACACTGAAATATATAATTAAGGTCAAGTTCCAAAATAAAAGTCAAAATAGACTTAAGTTTTTGGACGGTTTTGGACGAAAGGAGTACTTACTTAGGCATTCGAATAGTAACATATAACGATCCAAATATAACACAGCCTAAAGGAACTGTGTAGTACTTTCCAAAACTCAGCTACTCGAACTTATTTGATTAAAAAAAAAAAAAAAAAAAAAAAAAAAGCAGCACAGCTGCACAGGAATTCAAAGACAACTCTTAGCATGTAGACATCTTTGTCACTGCATAGAAAGAGCAGTTAATCTTCTCCAGAACGATATGATCATTAACAAGAATCAAAAGCACAGCTGCACAGGAATTCAAAGACAACACTTGACGATAACAGACACTGTTAACTAATCTATCCGCAAAATATCCAATCATTTTCAGGCTTTCATTTCAGAAATGGGGGTCTCTTTAGCCAAAACAAGAAGGCAATGCACCACAGCAACAATGAAAGCACCAAAAGTCTACACATGTGACAATAAGCATTGCTGAATCATCCAAATACTGTTACACTTGATACACAACATTCAACATTTTTAAAAGTATGTTTTATTAACAGGAAAAAAATAGAACGATGCACAACAGAGCAAAAAGTGCAGAGATATATACATCTAGAAAATTATCCCAATTAACAAATGCCCATTGTGCAGTCACCCAATCGTTCAACCATCTAAGATCTAGAAAGTAACTAATGTGCACTATGCCCAAAACCATGTCGATTGCAATTATACAAAAGCCTTTATAGAAGCAGTCTAGATCTACAACTTGATTAAACAATAAGTAGACGACAGTGTTAAGCGGTTCAAGATCATTTAAAATGGCCTCGTACTTCACATTCCTTTAAGATAAAGGGGAATCAATACCACGACTTTGAAGAGCAATGAGCCTTGGATGTTCCTGTAACAATAATTCACATTCAAAAGTTGTAGTAATACTGTGCAGCAAATGATAAACCAAAGCCTGTTTGCAAGTGGAGCATTATATCATAATAAAATGACGATCTTACATCTTTTGAGGCTAGTCTTAGGCCTAGTAAATCAGCTCAGCCCTTGGCATTAGGCCCATCAACAACTAATTGGTGTATGCTACGAAAAAGATATTTGTAATTAGTGACATGACACATAACTCTACCGATCCATCCCATAATTACATAAAAATACAAATTAAAATCAAGGAATTTTGTAAACATGTTTAGCGTGAGTAGAGATATTAGCGTGCTTTACTTATGAAGCATGGTCGTGTTTGTTCACAATGCCTGATCAAGTAATAATAAACACTGTAAAACTTGTACCAAGTTTCTTATTCACACTTTTAAAGTCTATAATAAAATGAACTTGTCAGGTTCTAAAGTTTATAATAAAAGAGTTTCACACTTTCTTAGTTCCATTAATGCATTACCTTATGTCCACACATAAAACTCTTCAGGAATAATAAACATTACCAAGTATAAATGTATAATTTTTAGTCCCTTAGAACACATTAATAATACATAGTAACAATAACAGGACTCAAAATCACCAAACATTACGAAAGAACAGTGGTAATGAACCATTTTTTGTGTTTAATCCAAACCCGTACTTGTCTGCTCCTGTGCTTAGTTTCTTTACCATATAGAAACTTGAAGTATACATAACAAAGATACATTTCGTAGTTTCATAGACCTAGGATAGAATACTATAGCCTGGGTAGATGCAAGTGATTATAGCAGACCTGTATACTTAACTATGATATTATAGATTAATATGGTTTTAAAAAACTAAGTAAATCGGATGTTACAATGATTCACACCTTCCATAGTTTCATACTATGTTTTATTTTATTTTTTTATTATTATTTTTTTTTCTTCAAAAGTTACGATATTAATAGAGTAAAGATGATGCAAAAAGGCTCACCTCTTTCCTCAAACATATGACATATCACCCTTGTCCTCCTGTTCTAGTGTTGTGGCAAATGTAAAGAGTGAACCAAGAGCAACTGACCATATAAGGTGTAATATCGATCAGTCAATCTTCCTTCAATGTCCTGCATAATTAACTGTCTATTATATTTTCAGAAATCATGTCACAAAATTAACACAATGTTACAATCGAGAAACTTGCAATGATTGCCACTCCATTAATCTCTTTTCTTCGTACATAAAGCCTCCTCACTGACAGCAACCTCGCTTATGTATATGGGGAAATTAAGACCAACCGATTGTAGATGACCAAAAAGGAGAAGGAGCCCATGGAAAAGTCCAAGTATGTTGTTTGGCTTCATGTGCAAGAATAATCCTCATAATTATCAGCCTGCAACAACAACAAAAAAACATTAGTTATTACATTGTTAAGGTAGTGACTGCAGAATTAACTAACCTAAGCTTGATAAGATATTAACAGCAGGAGCTGACATTTCATAAAAAATGTAGTGTGCATATTTAAATTTCTCAAGTGTAGCTACATATCTAAGAATCACAATCCCATTTACCATTAACTAAATTATCACACCAATACTTTTGAAATCTCAATCGAAAGAAACTAACACAACCAGAAGCCTTAAAAAAGAAGCTAAATATTTTGCACCATCATTTGCTATATATTACATGCCTTAAATGTCGTTTGAATAAAGGCACACTAGAAGCTTTTTTCAGTTTAAAAAAAAAAACATAAGGAAGCGAGATAATGGCTACCACTTGCAAAGATCTTTAAAAACAATGAAAGGGTTGGTAAAGGAAAACTTGCATTCAGGAATCTATAGGTTAAACATTATGCCGATATTTAATATAACGGGAATCACTTCAAAAAGACTAAACATCTGTTACATAAAAGGTTCACCTGCTTTCACACATAGCAATTTTACCAGACGACAACTCATAAGAAGCTTTGACCATGGCTAACTTATCACTAGCAACAAACTTCATTTACTAATACTTTCATCCATTGATTACAAGAACACTTTAGCAAACTTACATCACCAAAAACCTTTTCTTAATAGTATTAATAATTGTTAATTTAAAGGGTTTTGGGTTTTGGTGCAAAAATTTTGATGTTGCACCATATTTAGTGTAAAATGTCGTTGGTAAGTGTATCAGACCACATATTGCACCAAATTTATTGTTTTAATTGAAGATAGTCTAGGAAATCTGATTAACTGACAAGCAGGCAAACCACGAGTCTTATGACAGTGTGACCGTCTGGTCGTCTAAAATCATTCACTGATAAATCTAAATCACTGTCACATGCAATCAATATCATATCGCCATCTTTGTCTTCATATTTGAGCCAAAAGTTTTCTAGCTTGAGTGGAAATCTTGTTGCAATCTGCTCTTTCAAGTTTGTTAATCCATCTGAAAGTATGAATGGAAACCTCACAGTATCCTCTTTGTATGTTGCCTTGATAGTCAAAGGTTTCACCGAGTTTTTTAAGGTTGTTTTGGGCTGTCCAAGTTCATCAATCAGAATTGTTTCTACACGTGTGGAACTATACATAGCATGTTCGGTATGGTTCGCAGGATTATATTCATTAGACCCCCGAAAATTCGAGTGGGAATCACTCTTATTAGGAGTATATGGCCACCCCTTAATACCAAGACTTGTGCAAATGCGCTTCAACTTACTTCTGCTAACTTCATATATACAATGTACAAAGTGAAAATGAGAACCTTACAAGGAAAGGACACTATATATAAAGCAAGCAGCCTGGGTGACGGGGTCCATCATCCATGGGACACCCATGGAACTTTGCAGCATAGGGTCAATTTTCATTAACAACCTATACTTTTCTTATTTGCACCCGGTCTAAAAAAAAGCGTATCTACTCTTGTTTAGTTTTTCTTATATGCGCCTGGTAAATTTGTGTCCTAATTGTGTCCCTAAGGAAAGTGTTTCTATTCGAATCAACTAAGTTCAAAAGATATTTTTATTTTAACCCGTTTCCATTTGACTTAAATCTAGCTAGCCAGTTAAAAATTTAGCATAACCCAAATCGACCCATTTATAACATAGGTGAAGAGGTTAAAATTGGCACCTCTAGACATTAGCAACAAGTTATTGCTATATTGTACTTACCACCAAGGATATCCGCAGCTTCCTCAAATGACTTTGGAGTCAGGTTAGGTTTAGCAGCTGCCTTAGCTGAACCTGCTTTGGCCTTAGCTGGTTTCTTCTTTGCCGGGGCTTTCTTGGTAACCGTCTTTGCGGCTGGTTTAGCTTTTGGAGCCAGCTTAGCCTTAGCAGCCGGTTTCGTTTTTGCAGCTGGTTTCTTCTTAGCTGGAGCTTTTTTAGCAGCTGGAGCTGGCTTAGTTTTTGAAGGAAGCTTGAAAGATCCCTTGACCTTAACCAGCTTATCACCAGCAACAAGCTTCTTCAACTGAGTCAACAACTGCTTCTTAAAATTAGCAGGCAGATTCTTTTGCCTGTCTTCAATAAACTTCCCAATCGCATACCGACTCGATCCATTCCTTTCCTTCAAACTCGCTATTGCTTCACTTATCATCTGTACACACATTCAAAACACACACTAATTAATCATCTAACTAACAACATTTTTATAAAATTAACCACAAATTAAACAACATTTTTATAAAAGTAGTTAAATCAGTTAAATTATCATCTAAACACATTTTATAAACAAAATAAATAAAATAAAACCTAAATTTTATAAAAATGTAACAAAATTAGTTAAATCAGTTAAATTATCATTTAAACATAACTGTATATAAATAATAAGCATAAATGTAATAAAATAAGTGAAATGAGTTACAAACCTCGAAATAAGTAGGATGAGAAGCCGTGGTCTTAGGTTTACGAGCAGCAGGTGACTTCTTCGCTTTCTTAGGCTTAGATTCCTTTGTTTCAGCAGCGGCGGGAGCATTTTCAGTCGCCGGAGCATCGTCGGCGGTAGGTTCGACGGTGGCCGGAACTTCAGTGGCAGCGATTGGTTCTTCAGTCGACATTTTTCTCGATTAGGATTAGGGTTAGGGTTTGTGAAATATTGTTATCAGATGAATGTGAGAGAGTGAATGAGAATGTGAGGAAGATGAAAATGAATGGGGGTACATATCAACCCTCAACTGAGGCATAAGTCCTGTACGGGCCAAGAAAAAAAAACTTTTGTATTCGGTACCGAATCGGGATTTCTCGAATTAGTCCCGTACCGTTTTTGAAAGGTACCCATTTTTTTTTTTTTTTTTTTTTTTTCCTTATTTCGTAGTACCAGTACCGTACCGTGTATCGGAAATCGGTACCGTTTCGGTACGGTTCCGGTTCGGTTCCGGGATTCGGTTCGAAATGCTCATCCCTACATTCAAAACACACACTAATTATAATATATACTAAAAATGGAATTTGCTTATGCATAATGGTGGGTCATTATGTTGTGTTTTATGTGATAAACTTTAACCCCATTGGGTCACCTGTTATCTTTAAGAGAAAAAAAAAAACAATATTAGTATGTACCCAGCCATTATGGCCGCCTATGATTGGCCCATTGCAAGGCCAAAATTTCCTGTTCACGTACGGTCTTTGCTAATCACCCCTTCATACACACTGTTTCAGATTTTAGTGAGGTAAATCAGGTTTACTTATACCGATATACCATGTAAACCATACATGTGTACACTAACCATGTCTTTATTCTAATAATGAAGCTTCTTGAATACATTAGTTTCTTCCAATCCAGTCGATTCTGAATCGACGAATTCCGGGATCTTTTCCAGCGAACCCCAGTAACCGATCTCTTCGAAATTTGTCCTCTAATACTCTTTATGATTCATTATGATTTAATTTTGGTTAATTAGTTATTTCATTTACGTATTTCTTTAATTTTACTATTTCTTTCCAGTTAGCGTTTTTAAAATTTGGGGGTTTTCTTAACGATTTACATTTAGGTATCCCTTTAATTTTAATCTTTATTTCCAATTAGGGTTTATTTAATTTGGGGGTTTTCTTAATGATCTACCATTTACCCTAAAAAAAAGCTTTTTTAGTATATATTATAATGTGATTATAATTATACTAATAAGGTTCTTTGTTTTGTTTTTTGTTAAACATAAAAGTGTTTCTGCCTCATCACCACCCCGATGGCTATAGTCGAGCAGGTTGAAGTTTATAGTATAAAACACAACATAATGATCCACCATTAGTCCTAAGGAAAAATGGTTTTTAGTATACATTATAATAATATAATTATAATTAGGGTTTTTTTAATTTAGGGGTTTTCTTCTTTTGTTTTGCAGATAGGGTTGCTGATAATGTTTGCAGCTAACCATGTTCAGGTGGTTTTTTCCAATTTTGTAGCTACTAAAAATCATTTACTTGCGTATTTATGGTGTGTAATTACTTATATGTTGTGCATATGCATTGTTTACTACAAGCCGTATGTTTGCGTGCCAGCCATACCATGATTGTGCCTGCACCTACGGCAAGTGTTTGGTAACGTCAAGTGATTTTATATGTTGCTATAAACCGTGCCCACAAATATATACGACACAACGGCAGTTACCATCATCTATAATAGATATAGATGGTTTCATTGTTGGTTGTGCGAGTTGCTTGCATCTGATGATCTTTTAAATATGTTGACTTGCTGCGGAAGTTGGAAGGATGGTAGAGTGCAACAAGCAGTTGCCTCAGCAACCTCTACGTGTCCAGCCAGACAATACTATTATAATATATACTAAAAACCATTTATGATTATGCATAATGGTGGATCATTATGTTGTGTATTATGCGTTAAACTTGAACTTGATTGGGCCACCTGTTATGTTTAGGGGAAAAAAACCATATTAATATGTATGAACCTATTGTGGCTGCCTATGATTGGCCCATTATTAATTCTATTATACCAATTCAGTATGTTTTGTCCTCCTATTCTTTTGACCTTGATAAGTATACCTTACTGAGGCTACCTGTATACTAATGGCCTATGTTGATCACTTGTTGCTTACTCAATAAAATGGTATTGGTCATACGAAGTCGGAACCATAGCTTGGCGGGGCAATTACCGGATGGCGCGATAGCATAGGTGCTATTGTGCAACCGCGTTTATTTGCAGCCATGGCGGTACGATCATTGCTAATCACCCTCCTAATACAAACTTCTTTGGAATTAGTGAAGTAAAACATCTTTACTTATACCGATACGCAATGCAAAACATACATGTGTATACTAAACATGTGTTTTCTTTTTTTAACACTGTTTCAATGCAGTATAGTAATGGGCTATGATGATTGACTGTTGATTACTGAATCAGATGATATCGGTCAAACGAAGTTGGAACCGTAACTTGGCGAGGCAATCACCGGATGGCGCGGTAGCATACTTGCTATTGTGCAACCGTGTTTAATTGAAGCCATGGCGGTACTCTGAGGTTTTTGACCATTTCCCATTTAAAAATCTGAGCCTAATGGTTTATTGTATCCGTTTTGTGGTATCTAACTTTTTAAACAAATTTATATATATCGTTGAATCGGACGGGCGGTGCTGTAGTTTGCCATTATTTTTGTAATTATGATTAGTGTACACATGTATGGTTTATATTGTGTATCGGTATGAGTAAACATGATTTACCTCACTAAAATCCGAAATAGTTTGTATTAGGGGGGTGATTAGCAGGTTAGTACGTGAACAGTAAATTGAGGCCTTGGAACGGGCCAATCATATGCGGCCACAATGGCTTCTTACATATTAAAATGTTTTTTTTTTTTTTTTTTTTTTTTTTAAACATAACAGGTGGCCCAATGATCTTGCATTTTATGCCATAAAACACAACTTAATGATCCACCATTAACGTCATTCGTTGCTTTACTTAGGGTAGGGCTATGATGATTCAGACCTATTTTCTGAGACTAATGAATTGGGTACTCAAAGATTGTAGCCGTAACTTGGCACGGCAACGACTGGATGGCATCATTATGCAACTGTGTTTGTTTGCAGCCATGGTTGGTCATACATCTTTTTCACCCTGTTTGGTTATAAAATCTGAGCCTAATAACTGCCTTTGTATATGCATGCTTATCATATTTTAAATTTAGAGTCTTACTCCACTGTAGTAGGCGACTATCTTTTATCCATCTTGGCAGGTTCAGTGCTACAAAAGGTTCTGATAATCGGCCGTCTGCATTTAACCATAACAGCAACCACATATGTTGTACTCGTGTGTCAATATTAGGAAATGAAGACTATCTGGTATTCTTTATTTGCCGATACTAACACTTGATGTTCTGTGTCTGTCATGGTAAATTTTTTTTTACATATTTACAATTGCAGTTCCACAAAAGGCCCTGATCAACAATAGGGTGCAATTGTCAAAGATAGATGGGAAACAGAAGAGAATGGTGTGACAAGTGATTTGGTGCAAATTACTTCTTCGCACCATCCTCTTTTGTTACCCATCTATCTTTGAGAATTGAACCGTATTGTTGATCAGGACCTTTTGTGGAACTGCATCTGCGAATATGAAAAAACAAACTTACCATCACAGACACAGAAAATCAAGTGTTAGTATCGGCAAATAAAGAATACCAGATAGTCTTCATTTCCTAATATTGACACATGACGTACATCATCTGTGGTTGCTCTTATGGTTAAATGCAGACGACCGATTATCATAACCTATTGTACCACTGAACCTGCCAAGATGCATAAAACACAGTTGTGTTTCATATTGCTCATGTGCTTAAACTTTTTAACAAGCTACCATTTTTTTAGTCGAGTCAAAGGGTAGATTTACCCCAAAAATTGTGCCACAAATTATTAGTTCTATTATGAAATGTGTGCAAATTCATTATACGTCAACTGTGTTTGCAACGATGGTTGATGTGTTGGTGGCCAAACTTATAGTTGAGTTAACCTGCATCTTGGCCAGGCAGATTATTGGATTTGCACCCATTATGTATGCTAACATATGCTTTGTTGCTAATGCCCGTTGTAGTTATAAGATTTTGGTTTGCTGGATTGTATGTTTTTCCCGCTTTTTGTTATTCGTCTGGTAAGAGATTATCTTCATATATATTTCACTTATATTAATTAGTGTGCTCATTAATATTCTCTGATATTGTCCTGTAAATTATTGCCAACTTAAACTGCATTTCATCAATTGATCAACGGAAGAAAATTCGCCATCCACCGTTTTAAAAGGGAAGATAACAGGAGTTAGTTTTTCTTTGACTAATATTCAAGAAATTGGTAAGCTTTTTTTCTTGATTTTCTGTTTTTATTTTTATTTTCTTATTTTTTTTATAAGATATGTACAAAGACATTCTAATAGCGTTTTACCTATTTATCTGTTGACACCTGTATTAAACGTTCATAGTTTTCACCATTAAACTAATAAGGTGGGTCGATCTCTGTACAATCAGTCCTATTGCTGCAACAGGACCGTTTCGTACTGAATAGCATACCATTGAATTACTTACTAACCAACCAAGAAACTGCACTAGCAGTTCATCGACACTAATTGACAAGAAATTACGATATATGTTTTAAATTAAAGGCGCGGTGTTTATTTTCCTTTTTTCTTTTCAGATTACAATGCCATGTTTGGATTACCTTATTTTTTTACCTTACAAGCTGTTCATAAACGTCTTGATTGTGCAATTTACAGAGTATCCCAAGTTTGACATGTCATTCAACCAACAGACCTGGATTGCAGCTAAATAGACAATCTCCAGCGGTATTTATATCGGTCTCCCTCATTATAGTCTGTTGGGTGAGCAAATGATCATTTTTTTCATCTATTCTTAACGAGAGATTTCAGTAACCATGGCCATATTAAGTATCATTTCAGTTAATTTTGACCCCTTACGAATAAATTCAACAATAAAAGAAAAGTATTGCGTGAACCTTTTGATAACCCGTTTCTCCATACTTACATTTTAATTTTGCTTTGCAATTGGTTTTATCATCTTCTGCTACTGTGTATGTGCAACCTAGGAAAATTACATGTGTTGAGGACTTTCAACTGAAGGCAATGAATCACTATGGACGCGGCAAGGTATCATATTACTGCCCTTAAAGATGCTCTGTCCATCAACTATTATGCCTTTATCTAAATGCCGATTTAACTTCGTTCATGCTATGCAGGTATAAATTAAAAGGGTTTATCACAAACACATCTACAGTTGCTGCAATAACTTTATTTACCCTTGCAAGAGATTATGCCACAGGGTACTAATGTTCACCGTTAGTTTTAATGCACAAACCTATAAATCAGCATTAAATACTACACAACATCTTTTCAATTGAAGGTCAAAATAATACTTTTCAAATCCATCTCAATGAAACAGCCAAAACAGTTACCTTTATTCTACAACAACTTCTCATCAACACCAATACAGATGAAGGAACAACCAAAATAATAGAAGCAAACCTAGGTACGAACATCCGCGTTAACGATTTCTCTTATTTAAAGATAACATATGCAAATGCAAATATTAACTACTTTGTTTCTAAAAAGCAAGATGAACACAACAAATGAAGATCAACTACGAAACCATTGTTTGAAGATGAACGCCCAGATCTAAGGAAGCAAAAAAGGTCAATTACACAATTTAGCTTAATATAAAGAATAACTTTTATAACATCTTACACTCCAGTCACATAGGCTCCACTCAGACATTATTACAAGACTCATACTAAAATTAAATACAGATACATAACTGCAAATACAGACACTAACATGAATAACGCAACATAACCAACAACAATTCCCTCCACTTATAGCCAGACAGTCTAAAATCCATTAGGCCCTTAAGCTTCTGAGCAAAGATCTCCTTATCACGACCATTTAGCTCCAACTCGCCTGTCATAACGCGCATCTGCATAACCTTTTTGTCATCTTTTCACTGCACTTCTCTTAGGTACTCAGCTGTTTTCTGAGCATACGTGTTCCTGACAGTGTCCAACTCCTGAATAAAAGTCGCCCTTTCACGCATTACCCCAACCAATCTACCACTTAGCGCATTCATCTGCTGTGCCATTTGAATGTCTTCAATTCCATATTTATGACAATATAGAATTAACATTTCAGACCAATTGTTTGAATTAGCCTCAATTCTAAGTTGATCACACCTAGGACGCCTAGACATGCTTTTTTCTTGTTTCTTTATGACAAGTTGGAAAATGAATTGTGCAAATAAACATACACAATACCTTCCTTAAATACAAACAAGCCTCAAAAAGTAGTCCGCATATATTTTGTTTTTTTTTTTGTTTTTTTTTTTGTATTTTTTATATTTTTTTGCCACATGCATATCATGAAACAAGATACCCTTATGTCCTTTCTCTTATTGCCATCATAGACCTATTGAAGAAAAAAATGGCATACATCATACCTGCCAAAAATGCACACTCATTTTATTTTTATATCCATTATAAGTATTGAACATAGTTACAAACATTGTACTATTACTCTTTTCAATTAATCCACAGTATCATGCAAAACTAGCCAGAATTATTGCCTTGGAGGGTCTAAAAGTTACCAGAAATAATAGACTCCCTATTGTTTGTTTCATAATGCATAATCTAATAACTGTACATTCTGACCATGATGATTAAATGTAAATGTCAGAAAGCATGTTTAGAGGCTGATATGTATCTTGGCTAGCCAATCCAGACGGTAATTGCTACTTGAAAAGGTGGCATTTGCAACTGTGAATGCAGCCATGGCTTATTAGCCCATGATAATCTGAATACAACATATCTGAGGCTACCTTAAAAATATCGGTTTCTTTTTTGTGGTTGTTTATTTACTGGTAGAAATAACGGAGGCTGTGATGATAAAATGTAAATGTTCGCAAAATGAATTTTAGAGACTGATATGTATCTTGGCTAGGCAATCTGGATGGTAGCTGCTACTTTAAAACGTAGCATTTGCAACTGTGATTGCAGCCATGGCTTATTAGCTCATGATGATCTGAATACAACATATCTGAGCCTCCTTTAAAAGTATTGGTTTAATTTTTACGGTGATTTAAAACATTTTCATTTTACCGACTAAAAGCAGTTTAAAATAATGTTTATTATTGTCGCCCAAGTTTTGTGTCGAGGGCATTATGCTGCCCTTAGGCACTGTTTATGCTAACGTAGCAATCGCCGCTTTTCTGGGTTTCCAACTTTAAGGGTTCCTACGTTGGGCAAATTTGATCTGCTATGTCAAGTGGTTCTTCTGGGTTTTTCTCTCTCTCTCTCTCTCTCTTTTTTTTTTTTTTTTTTTTTTTTTTTTTTTTTTTTTTTGCTTTTCTTGGGTTCAATGTATAAGTTTAACAATTTCTATGGTGTAGATTTTTTTTTTTTTTTTTTTTTTTAGTTACTGTATTCAAGAAGCTTCATTGTCAGAAGAAGGACATGATTGGTGTACACATGTATGGTTTACATTGTATATCGGTATAAGTAAGCATCATTTACCTCACTAATTCCGAAGGCATATGTATTAAGTGGGTGATTATCAGGGCAATCATCGTACGTGAACAGTAAATTTTGGCCTTGCAATTGGGCAATCATGCGCAGGCACAATGGGTCCCTACATAGCAACTGTCATTGCAGCCATGGCCTGTTACCACATGCTAATTTTAAGGCACCATATCTGAGCTGCCTTTAAAAATATCGGTTTCATTTTTGTGGTGATTTAAAATGTTGTCGTTTTACCAGCTAAACTCGGATTAAAATAATGTTTATTGTTGTGGACTAAGTTTTGCTGCGAGGGCTTATGTTGGCGTTAGGTAGCGTTTATGCTACCGTAGCAATTGATGCTTTTCTGCCTCCATTATTTTTGTCCTATTAAGGCTCTGAGATGAATGTTTATGGGTTCGACAAAACTTAACAGTTTTCGTATGTTGGCGGGACACCATCGTATGTTTGCAGCCATGGCAGGTGTGTCCTGCTCATGCACACGTTAGTTTTTAATGTAGTAACCTGTGATGAATTGTTGCATAATGTGGAATGATACCAGGCTGCAAGTTAAGTGTCAATATCACACCGAAATTATGTTTTCGTTTGTATGTTTTAAGATTATTTACACATTCCCTTTTCTCTACGTCTTTGCAGGGATACGCATACTCAATTGACATTTGACTTACATATAGTATTTTTACAAGGTTGCAAAAGGTAACTACCATAGTTGTTATGGATGTTATTAGCTGTATGTCAACATGGGATTGTTTGACAATTTCATTTGTACTAACGGTTACTAATTCATTTATCATAGGTTTTGATTTTGCTGAGGATGGAACAAGCAGATTGTACCAGATTCTGGAACGGTGTTAAGGAAAATATATTAACACAAGGTGAAACTGAATTTGTAAAAAATATCCGTTCTGTTTTTCTGGTCATTTATTCAATGGTAAAAATAACGGAGGCCGTGATGATGAAATGTAAATGTTAGCAAAATGATGTTTAGCGGCTGATATGTATCTTGGCTAGGCAATCCGGATGGTACTTGTTGCTTGAAAAGGTGGCATTTGTAACTGTGATTGCAGCCATGGCTTATTAGCCCATGATTATCTGAATACAGCATATTTGAGCCTCCTTTAAAAATATCAGTTTCATTTTTGTCATTATTTAAAACGTTGTCGTTTTACCGGCTAAACTCGGTTTAAAATAATGTTTATTGTTATGGGCCACGTTTTGCCACGAGGTCCTATGTTGGCCTTAGGCAACGTTTATACTAACATAACAACTCCCGTTTTTTTTTGGCTTCATTATGTTTGTCCTGTTAAGGGTCTAAGATAAATTTATGTGGGTTCGGCAAAACTTGAACGTGCCCATATCTGGGTGGGCAAAGATACTATGTTTACAGCCATGTCGGGTATGTACTGTTGATGCATGCATTACTTTTTTATGTACTAAGTTGTGATGAATTGGTGCATAATGTGAACGGATGCCAGACTGCAAGTTAAGTTTTAATATCATACCCAAATTATGTTTTTGTTTGTATGTTTTAAGATCATTCACATATTCGATTTTCTCTACGTCTTTGCAGGGATACGCATATACAATTTTCCCAGCTATCTCCATACCGATCCATCTATGAATGCAAAATATTGATGTTGTATTTCCTGTCCTACTGGGTTTTTCATATTGTATGACAATTATAATTATGGGTGACTCGATTGTAAAAAACATTCTTCTTATCACACTATTCTTACTCAGCTTACATTATTTTTTTTATCAATAAAGTTACATTATATACTTTATTTTCAAGTGACTATTGAATAATCAACCATGTAACAGATACAGTTAATTTTACCATATTAATTACTTTCACTTGCTTAAATTGTCACTCTCAAACTTCTATTCGTATAACTTTGTTTCGTAATTACCAGCTTTCTTCCCCCGTTTTCTTTTGCTTTCGAAGACGCGCACTACATACGCATCACTTTAACTTGCTACATGCCTAATTGTCGTACTTTTACTAAATGTTTTAACATAAACACGTCCGACCCGCAGCAACGCGCGGGCAATCTGGCTTGTTAATCATCTAACTAACAACATTCAAAACCACGAATTAAACATAAAAAGTAACAGCATGTTAACGAATTTAACAGAAGTTGTATATAGTAATGAAAATACCTCCAAGTAAGGAGGGTGTTTAAGTGATTTGCTAGCTTTCGAATGGATAACACCGTTACTCATCACTGTAAATAGCGCCACAAACTAGTTGTACGTAGTTTGTTGTAGATGTGAGAGGAAAAAATGAGTGGGGGTTTTTTGATTTGTTGGGAAAGGAGGTGGTACTATTTAAAGTCTTTTGTGTGAGAGGGCTTTTTCCTCTGTTTTATTTGCATCTTTCTAATTTCTATCAAGAGTAAATTACATAAATCATCCTTGCGTGTGGTTTGACTAAAATTTCATCTACCGTCTCTCAAGTTACTTTTCCTCTACTGGTCTTACCAAAAAATTTCCATCAACAGTAAATTACATAAATGGTCCCTGCTTGTGGTTTGACTAAAATTTCATCTACCATCCCTCAAAGTTATTTTTCCTCTATTGTATTCGCCATAATCTTTCCAATTTCTATCAAGAGTAAACTACATAAATGGTCCCTGCTTGTGGTTTGACTAAAATTTCATCTCTTGTCCCTCAAAGTTAAGGTTAATTGACAAATATGTTATCAAAGTTTCCCAAAATGTTCACCTAAGTTACTAAAGTTTAAACGTTACAAATAGGTTACTAAAGTTTGGTCTCCGGTTACATAAGTTACTAAACCTTTTGAATGATGACATGGCTTATTTTTGAAGTACAAAATTGTCCTTGTCGTTAGTCGGGTTTCACGGATTTAGTCCCTATACCACTATTTCTGTTAGTTTGAACGTTTTAATATGTTTTACCCGTTTTTATACGTATTCATACATTTTCGTACGTTTTTCTCCGTTTCGTACGTTTTATCCGTTTTCGTCCGTTTTTATCCGTTTTCGTCTGTTTTTATCCATTTTCGTACGTTTTTATCCGTTTTCGTACATTTTTATCTGAGAGGATGTTCGATACACTTAAGAGGATGTAAGTCCTTTATAACGAGTGTATATGATACTTTGAGTGAATATGACTAAGTATGCGGAATCTAATTAACCACACTTAGAAGTATATTGATTATGGAAATGGAACAGTGATGCTTGTTATGTGAATAATGAACAAAGAATGTTTAACACCAAACGATTCAATATTATTGAAAATAATACGAGTGATCTTCACTATCACTAGGGTTACAAAACCTTGAATCTCTATGTTTTTATCACTTTACTTGTTTGACTAGATTGTTAAGTTTAAGCACATAAGCAAGCACAATATTCAGCACTTAGACACACTTATCTCTAAGCTAAGATCTCCCTTTTATAGTCCAAAGGAGATCTTTACAATATTGTCAAGTCTTGTCGAACTACTTGCATGTTATGTGTGTTAGTAACTAAGATACAACATGTATATGTGTTTACAACTTGTTGACTGAACACTTATCTAAGATATTGTCTACCGTATATATTTGACTTTTATACATAAAATATATTTTTATACTTATCTACTCAGCAGTAGTATTCGACAACAGTTATCCACTCAGCAGTACCTTTTGCTTGTACTAGCAGTACTAACATAAGTTAGTACTGTTAGTTATAACTTGAGAAGTCTTCAGATATACACTAGCAGTACTAACTGTTAGTGTATTCTTCTCAGCAGTACAAACCTTGTGAACTTATAATTCTAAACACTAATCTTCAGAACATTTAATTCCCAAGAATCCTCTCCTAAACGTGTGATTTATCCCTAAATCAACATGTTTCTTCTGAATTAAATGAGGATTGTGAAGATCTTTCAAACACTATCTAGTCAGATTCTTGATATGAGCTTTCTTTTGCTCTGTGAGATTAAGTATCTTTCTGTCCATACTCATCTGCTATTTTCTTTATCTTTAACTCTAGCAGTACCAATCTTCCATGAAGTCAAGTCATCTCTCAGCAAGCCATGCAAGTGATGAACAAACATAGTGAACTGAAATTGAAACTGAAAGAGTTTTCTTCATTTGAACTTTCTCCATTTGTATTGCTTCATCCCTTCTGAATATATATAATACTCCAGAACCTTGTCCAAATTTCCAACAAGATCTTGAGATAGAGCGTTATCATTTTAAGTCAAAGATGTCCGAACATGAAGAAGAGTGATGAAAGAGCTTATCCCCAGCATCCATCATCATCTTGTATGCTCTTGTCTTTTCTTGAACTTGATCAATTTAAACTTCCTCTCCTGATTCTGAACATATACAACCACAATCTTTCCTCCCCTTATTGGTTAATCTTCCTCTCCTGGGCTTCATTTCCTCCCCTGAGTTTTATTTCATCCCCTGTTTGGAAGATCTCTCACCATCATCTGATCTACCAATTTGAACATGTTTTCAGACAATGTTGTACGTGTAGCCATCAATTCCTTAAGAGTTTATTTGCTACCCTCATCACTTCCAGGTGTGTTAACTCCTGTAAGAGGTGAATCATGAGACATTGACTCATTATCCATCATTTGATGGTTTTCTGAGCCACTTTGAAAATCCTTTTTAAGAACCTTTTGACTTAGCAGTATGTACATGATTTTGTTTTGAAAAATCATACTGATTTCAATCATTTTGAAGGGATTAAGTGTGTAACAGACACTTAATCAAGATTTCGGTTTAAATTAACCTTTGGTTGTGTGAGAACCAATGTATTCTGTTATAAATAACTGTCTGTGTACAGACAAACCCATTCAAAGGTCTTTCTTGACAGGTTTTCCAGCTCGTGGCAATTGTTACCTCTAACACAAGTGTTAGATTCACTTTTGCTCATTGTTCTTTCTATCAGATGTCCTTAGACTTGCTCATTATACTAATTAAAGTATAAAATGATAGAAAGTGAGCTGTGTCAGTTACTATCTGACCAACTGAGCCATCAAGTCAATATGAAACATCATAATCAGGATTCAAGAAAGAAGTTTTAAAGAATCAATTAACTTAGGTGTAAACCTTTGTTAATGAATTCTCAAACTCTTTCCATCATGAACCTATTATGTCAGCAACTTGTATCATCATTCTGCTGCTCATACATTTCACTTGAAACTTCCTTTGTGCTCAAATGTTCATACCTGAAAATGTTAGTCCAAAACCAAGAAAACAAAATGCAAAGCATATGTCTTATAGCAGTAGAATCATATGACTAACAGTATGAATTAAACACTCAAAATTTGTACTAGCAGTACAAACTTTTCAATAACAGTACCAATTTTCAAAGCTAATTGTACAAACTTAATTTTATTTACAAAAACACATAGTTTTAAATTATTGAGGATTAAGAATCCCAATACTTGCTACCAAGTATTGAAACCTTCCAACATCAAAAGCTTTTATGAGAAGATCTGAAAAGTTGTGATCAGAATCAATTTTAATTACTTGAATCAACTTTTTCTCATTGCAGTCTCTAATAAAATGATGTCTAATTTCAATGTGTTTTGTTTTTGAGTGTTGTACTGGATTTTTAATTATGCAAATTGTACTGCTATTATCAATATAAATGACAGTGTTCATGAAATTGTACCCATAGTCAAGAAGTTGGCTTTGAAGCCAAAGTACTTGACCACAGCAACTTGCAACAGCTACATATTCAGCTTCAGTTGTTGAAGTAGCCACAATTGTTTGCTTCTTACACTGCCATGAAATAAATCTACACCCAAGGAATTGACATCCTCCAGTTGTTGACTTTCTGTCCAAGCTTGCACCTGCATAATCACTATCTGAATATGCTACCAAGTCAAAAGGTGATTCCCTAGAATACCATAGTCCCAACCTAGGTTGACCCTTGAGATATCTAAAAATTCTCTTGACTGCTGTTAAGTGAGAAACCTTAGGAGTTACTTGAAATCTTGCACAAGCACAAACAAAGAACATGATATCAGTTCTTGATGATGTGAGATACATCAAAGAACCTATCATAGATCTGTATGTGTGTACATCTACATTTTCTCCATCTACATCTTTAAGAAGTGGCTTCTCAGAGTCCATTGGTGTGCTTGCCACTTTTGAATCAGCAAATTGAAATTTTCTTAGAATCTCAGCTACATATTTATCTTGGCTGATAAATATGCCTTCACTTGATTGCTTAACTTGCAGACCCAAAAAGAATGTAAGTTCCCCCATGAAACTCATCTGAAACTTATCATGCATAAGCTTCTCAAACTCTAAACACATCTCCTTCCTTGTAGATCCAAAGATAATATCATCCACATACACCTGAACTAGCAAAACATCCTTCTTGTGCTTCTTGATGAATAATGTCTGATCTATCTTACCCCTTTGGAATCCATTTTTTGTCAAATAGGAAGCCAGTGTTTCATACCATGCCCTTGGAGCCTGATGAAGGTCATAAAGAGCCTTTACTACCTTGTACACTTTGTCTGGATGATCTGGATCAGTGAAGCCTGGAGGTTGTGAGACATAAACCTCTTCTTTAATAGTACCATATAAAAAAGCACTCTTGACATCCATTTGATAAACTGTGAAGCCCATAAATGAAGCATAAGCTAAAAATAATCTAATGGCTTCAATTCTTGCTACTGGAGCAAAAACCTCTTTATAGTCTATCCATTCCTCTTGTGTGTACCCTTGGGCTACTAATCTAGCCTTATTTCTAATCACTATGCCCCTTTCATCCCTTTTATTCCTGAAAACCCATCTAGTGCCAATTACCCTTACACCCTTGGGTAAATCAACTAGCACCCATACCTTCTGAATCTTAAATTGGAGAAGCTCCTCTTACATAGCTTCTACCCAGCTTGAATCATCTAAGGCTTTAAGAACATTCTTGGGTTCTGCTTGTGAGAGAAAACATACAAATAAGCAAGAGTTTGCATACTCATGCTGCTTTGATGCATAAAGAGCATCAAGTAATCCATGTTGATCTGAAGACATAAGTTGCTTCCTTGTCTTCACTCCTGATTGTACATCACCAATTAAATTGTCCAGGGAGTGGACTTTGTAAATCCTTGTATGTGGTGTAGAAGGAACTTGATAATGAGGTGGGAGATTATTGAAATCTACCTCATCTTCTGAGAAATCTACTTCTGTTGATTCTGATGGGCCAGCAGTAGAAATATTTAGCCTAGCAGTATCTTGCTCTGTCTCAACAGTATGAACTGTTGGTTCAGCAGTAGGAATAAGGATTGTACTGCTGACTTGATTCTTCTGTTCCTTAGTTCCAACTTCCTTGTTTTCATCTTCAATCCCTTCTTTAGCTTCATCAGAAGAAGGTTCATCATTCATTGAAGGTGACTCCACACTTGTACTTGTCCATATTGGCATCAAGATATAATCTTTATCTTTCTCTTTTCCTAACCCTGCCTCATTTGTTGCATCATCAGTTTCAGAACCTAAAAATTCATTAGTTTCTGCAACAATAAGTACATAATTCATTGATTGGGTTAGTGTCTCAAGATCAAATAGCCATTTTGGACCTTCACCTGCTACATTGGATTTGTTCTCTAAAAATTCCACATGCAGGTTTTCCTCTACTCTCCTAGTTCTTGAGTTGTATACTCTAAATGCTTTGCTATTAAGAGAATATCCAACTAAGAATCCTTTATCTGCTTTGCCATCAAACTTTCTTAGATGGTCTAAGGTATTCAGAATTGTCACATGACATCCAAAAGGTCTAAGAAATCCTATTGCAGTGGTTCTTCCTCTAAAAAGCTCATAAGATGTCTTATTGTGAGACTTGACTACTAAAACTCTGTTCTGGACATAGCAAGCAGTATTAACTGCTTCAGCCCAAAAAGTGATAGGCAACTTAGAGTCAACTAACATGGTTCTAGCAGCTTCTACGAGTGTTCTATTTCTCCTTTCAGCAACTCCATTCTGCTGAGGAGTTCTAGCAACACTAAATTCTCTCCTTATACCTTTTTCCTTGCAGAATTTATCCATAACTCTATTCTTAAACTCTGTCCCATTATCACATCTAATGAATTTTACTTTCTTGTCTACTAGGTTTTCTATCTCTGTAATGAATGTCTTAAGAATGCTAGAAGTCTCATCCTTAGAACTTAAAAAGAAAACCCATGTAAATCTGCTATAGTCATCAGTAACAACTAGACAAAATCTTTTATGTTTTATACTACTCACATTTGTAGGTCCAAATAAGTCCATATGAAGAATAAACAATGATTAATCAATAGAGTTAAAAAATTTGGGCTTACAAGTGGCTTTACGTTGTTTGCCTTTAAGACAAGCTATGCATGTTTGGTCATTTTCAAATCGTTTTTTAGGTAAGCCTCTTACCAAACCATTCTTAAATTTTTTATTTATGGTTTTGAAATTTATGTGACCAAGCCTCCTATGCCATATGTTTGACTCATCCAATGTGGCTTTTGCAAGTAAACAAGTAAGAGCCTCTTTAGGAACAATTTTCTTCATATCAACACTGTACATGTTGCCCTTTCTTGGAATTTTAAGAAGTACTTGACTTTCATCAGGCATCTTAAAATCAGAAGAAAGCACAAGACATTCAGTGTCAGTAAAAAGAACTTTGTTCTATTTGTCACACATTTGTGAGACACTAAACAGATTATACTTAAGCTCTTGCACATAGTACACATTTTCAAAATCAAATTTACTGGTTTAAATAGTACCTTTACCAGTAATTCTTCCACCAATTCCTCCTCCAAAGGTAACATAGCCTCCATCTAATGATTGAAAGTCTGAAAGATAAGACATGTTGCCTGTCATGTGCCTTGAACATCCACTATCTGAGTATCCTTGATCCTCTTTAGCATTTGAATGTTCCTGCACATAAATAAGGAATATTAGTTTCCTTTGGGGACCCAAGCCATTACTGACTTGGATCTGCCTCGTGCATCAATGTAATCTAATCTTTTCAAAATAATTGATGCACCATTGGGTTTAATTGGTCTCCAAACCCAACATGCTGAGGCCTTAACAGCATTTGCCCTATTTTTCCTAGCAGCAGTATGAACTGTTTGCCTAGCAGTAGGAACTGCTAGCTTTGCAGTTGTACCCTTTGGTTTCCAAATTTGTTTTGGACCACTGCTTTTGATTGAAAGGGCCTTTTAACAGTTGTTGGTGCATGTTTGGAAGTTATTTTTGCACTTTGAACTATTGGTTGTGGGTAACCAGTCTTAAATGGTCTAGCAGTAGGAACTGCTTTTGTGCCAGACTTGAATGAAACTGCTCTGGGTGTTGTTCTAGTAAATTAGAGTGACTTTTAGTTGTATGCCTTTTTAAATTCACCCTATTGGTTGTATACCCAGATACCCATTGGTTACAGAAAGCTTCAAGATGATCAAAACTTCCACAAGTGTAACAAGCTTTGTTGTAAAAGACAAAGTCATCACCTAGTTGGTGAGACTTGAGGCCATTCTAATTCCTTTGGTTGCCTCTGAGCTTATTTGTGGTTCTATATTGTTCACAATGTCTAACTGGTTGCCTAACATGTTTAATATTGGATTTAGGCCTATCAGTATCATTTTTGACCACCTTAGGAACACTTGTTCCTGCTTTCTTAACAATTTCAGGTTTAGACATAACCTATTGTTCTTCATCATCATCAGATTTCCAGTCCTCAATGATTGGACCATCTGATTTCCTATCAGAGGACACCTTGTCCTCATGAAGTGAAGTTTTACTTGAACTCTCACTTACTTTTATAGGTTTATCAACAACTATATTTGCCTTTGGCTGAACACCATATTCTAGTATAGGTTGTTGAAATTCAGTCAAGCCTGTGTGCTCTAGGTCTATCCCTGGGGGTGCAGGGATGCCTCTGTAAGGAGGTGGGATACTCTTATATCCTAACCCATACTTGGCTTTGCTGATTACCTGACATTCATTCATGTTGGTTACACCCTTAGAGGCATATTATAGTGTTTCTACACTAAATTGAATGTTTTCTTTAGCCTTGTTAAGTCTATCAACTTCAGCTTTCAAATTACTAATGTCAGCATCTCTAAACATTATTTCTCTATTAAGAAGTATTTTGGCATCAGTAAAAGTAGATTCATTGGTCCGATAGTGTATGATCTGCTCCTCTAGGATAGCTAAACCTCTCTTATGATTTGCTAAGTTATGAACTGTTTTGGTTAGTTCTATCCTTTGGTCTTCACAACATTTTGTTAAAGTTTCCAATTCTTTATGAGCAGTACAAGTATTAGAATAAACTTTATCAGATTGTACCTCAGTGAAAGCCATGAGTGCCATCTGAGTAGAAGCTTCTTCTTCATCAGCCATGAAACTTCAATCAAACCCTAAGCCATCAATAGCTACTATAGTTTTTGAGTTTGGCTCAGAAATCTCCCCTGTTTTGGACTTGCTTCCAAAACCTTTGTTCTTGCTAACTTGCTGCCTAGGTCTTGTACATTCTCTTGAGAAGTGCCCCATCATGTGGCAGTTGTAGCATTCTATCTTTGACTTGTCAAAACCAGCAGTATCATTGCTGCTGATTGTGATCTTTTTCCCTGTCCTTTGATAGAACTTCTTAGCCCTCATGCTAAGAAGAGAAATTTGCCATTTTAGATCCATCTCCTCCAAATCATCCTCATTAATTTCTTGGAGGTCTTCATGAGTTAGCATGGACCCATCATTCTGACTTGTTAGAAAAGCACAACAAGTCTTCTCATCCAAAATACCAATAGTACTGCTTGATGAACTAGCAGTACCAACTCCACCATCAACCTTCTCATCTTTAACTGGATTTGAGGTACTAGGAGATGACATAAATGCCATGTTCCCAGTACTTGAACTTGTACCTCCAGTTTTCTTCACATCTTGTTCCACAATTTTAAAGTTGCTATACAGGTCCATAAGATCCATGGTGTCAATGTCTGGTTTATTTTTCCAGACAACAACATGTACAACCCACTCTTCAGGTAAGCTTCTCAGAAATTTTGAGTTTAAATCTTCTTGAGGTATTTCAACCCCAAGAATAGCAAGTTGGCTCATAATCTTCTGAAGCCTGTTAAACATGTGGTCTAGTGATTCATTGTTGGTTGAAGAGAAGTTTTCAAAACTCTGCTTGAGAAGAGTCTTATGGGTCTTCTTGGTGGCTTCATTCCCACCATACCTTGCAACAATGGCCTCAAATAATGACTTGGCATCTTTGAACTTGCTGAAGTTTAAAAGTTGATCATTTGAAATGATCATCGTCAGCATACTTCTGGCCTTGAGGTCATTCTTCTTCTTAATTCCCTCTTCTGCAGTTGATGGGATGGTTTGCACAGTTATCAATACCTTACCCTCAACTGTTGATGTAGTAGTTGTAGGCTTGAAAGAGTCGCCTTCTTCAATAATCTCCCAAAGTGTCTAGTCTTGCACTTGAAAATATTGCTCTATCATAAGCCTCCACATATCAAACTCATTCTGCTTTAACATTGGCAACTTTGCAGCAACATTCGTCTGAATAGATTCCACGTCCATTTCTTCTTCTTTACAATATTGTCAAGTCTTGTCGAACTACTTGCATGTTATGTGTGTCAGTAACTAAGATACAACATGTATCTGTGTTTACAACTTGTTGACTGAACACTTATCTAAGATATTGTCTACCGTATATATTTGACTTTTATACACAAAATATCTTTTTACACTTATCTACTCAGCAGTAGTATTCGACAACAGTTATCCACTCAGCAGTAGTATTCGACCAGCAGTACATTTTGCTTGTACTAGCAGTACTAACATAAGTTAGTACTGTTAGTTATAACTTGAGAAGTCTTCAGATATACACTAGCAGTACTAACTGTTAGTGTATTCTTCTCAGCAGTACAAACCTTGTGAACTTATAATTCTAAACACTAATCTTCAGAACATTTAATTCCCAACATTATCTATTTTCGTCCGTTTTTATACGTTTTCATATGTTTTAACCGTTTTTTATACGTTTTTGTCCATTTTTCTTACGTTTTCGCCAATTTTCTTATGTTTTCATACGTTTTGGTCCATATTTTATGTTTTCATACATTTTAATCGGTTTCATACGTTTTTATCCGTTTTCATCCGTTTTTATACATTTTCGTCCATTTTTATACGTTTTTGTATATTTTTATCTGTTTTCATATGTTTTTATCCATTTCTATCGGTTTTTATATGTTTTCATACATTTTCATACGTTTTTATACCTTTTCATACGAATAAAGACGGACAAAAACATATAAAAATAGACAAAACGTAAGTAAACTTATGAAAACGTAACAAAACATATGAAAACATAGAAAAACGGGCGAAAACATATAAAAATGGATGAAACACATAAAAACGGATAAAACACATAAGAATGGATAAAAACGTATAAAAACGTAAAAAAACAGACGAAAACGTATGAAAACATAAGAAAACGGTCGAAAACGTAAAAAAACTAGCGAAAGCGTGTGAAAATGGATGAAAAAGCATAAGAACATATGAAAATGAAAAAAAGGTATATAAATGGACGAAACAAATAAAAACGGTTGAAAATGAATAAAAACGTATGAAAACAAAAGAAAACGGGCGAAAACGTAAGAAAAATGGACGAATACATATAAGAACGGATGAAAAAGGATAAAAACGGATAAAAACGTATGAAAACATATAAAAACGGATAAAACCGGGCGAAAACATAAGAAAAACAGATAAAAACGTAAAAAACGAATGAAAACGGATAAAACGTACAATAATGGATAAAAACGTATGAAAATGGATTAAAACGTATAAAAACGGGTAAAAACATATGAAAAAGTACAAAAACTTATAAAAACGGTCAAACTAAGAGAAATAGTGTTATAGGGACTAAATCCGTGAAACTCGGCTAACGATAAGGACCGTTTTGTAGTTAAAAAATAAGCCATGTCATTATTTAAAAGGTTCAGTAACTTATGTTACCGGAGATCAAACTTTAGTAACATATTTATAATGTTTTAAACTTTAGTAATTTAGGTGAATATTTTGGCAAACTTTGGTAATATATTTGTTTATTAACCGCTCAAAGTTATTTTTCCTCTATTGTATTTGTCAGAATCTTTCCAATTTCTATCAAGAGTAAACTACATAAATGGTCCCTGCCTGTGGTTTGACTAAAATTTCATCTCTTGTCCCTCAAAGTTATTTTTCCTCTATTGTATTCGTTAGAATCTATCTAATTTCTATCAAGAGTAAATTACATAAATGGTCCCTGTTTGTGGTTTGACTAAAATTTCATCCACCGTCCCTCGGAGTTATTTTTCCTCTATTGTATTCGCGAGAATCTTTCAAACATGACGCTTGGAATTTAAAAGTTTATATCATTATTTAAGTGATGTGATAGGATAAAATAAGGGGGTTCCAATGTTTTTTCATGCGATCATATGCTTGATTGCTTGAAGCATAGAGTCGTGTTGTTTGTTTTTTATAAATAAAAACCAAGCTTTTTGTTTTTTATAAATAAAAACCACGCAAACCAAGCTTTTCGGCTCTTACATATCATCTTCTAGTTGGCGCCATCCGTGGGACCAGTTACATAACTGCGTCTCTAAAGAACTTTACCATGAGTAATCGGGTGAATGACTCCTCCCCGGTCCAAGAGCGTTCGACAGTACGGAACACTCTGGAGAAGGGGAAAGGTCATGAAGGAGAAGAGCCTCCTTCAGAAGAGGCGATAAGGGAATTTTGTGACAAACATTATGACCGATTATTGCCCTTAATGTCAGAAAAAGTTCATGCAGAGAAGTTGAAGCAAGTAAAAACCCGCCTCAACTTCGATGATGAATCACAAGGGAACTCACACTCACGAGAACAGTCCCGAAACTCCGAGTCGAGATCCCTGTGGGAAAGAAAGGTTGAAAGAAAGCGGAAGACTAGTCCCAGTTATAGATCCGGACCCTCTGAGGGTTCCCACTCTCGAAGTGTCTTTTCTAGACTCAGTAAGGAGCCTGAAGACAGAGGTGAAGGGACCAAGCATCCCCGGTCCGCTGTTTTCACCCGTCTGGGGGAAAAACGGGGAGATGTCAAATCACGCTTGGGGGAGAAAAGACCGGACGTGTTTTCTCGGCTTAGGACGAAAAGTCGCGCTCGAAGAGAGCAAAGAACTGAGGCTAAACGTTACAGGCGGGACGGATGACCCTATGTGGAAGGGAGTCCGGACAGCCCAAGAAGGAGAACCCCTAGTCCAACCTACAGTCGCGCCACCCGTCCAAGGGAGAGAGGCGTCGGAGCCGGAGCAGCCTGCTCCGGTTCCGGAAGACCAAGGGACCGGACACCTGTGGAGAGTAGCGACAGCGATGGAGGATATTGGGATGCCAGGTCTGGGAGGAGCAAAGGGGACGCGGACGATCTTTATCGCCCGTATGACATTGATGACAAGGACCCATTCACGAAAAGGATCATAAACTTTGAGTTCCCAAAGAGGACTCGGATGCCCTCCAACGTCAAAACCTATGACGGAACAGGGGATCCGAAGGACCACTTAAAGAATTTCTGCACTGCGGCCAAAATCGAGCGATGGGCTATGCCCACTTGGTGCCACATGTTTAACTTCACCCTATTGGGTCACGCACGGATGTGGTTTGATGAATTACCGGCAGAGAGCATAGATAACTTCGAAGACCTCCGCAAGAGTTTCTTATCCTACTTCCTCCAGCCGAAGAAATACACCAAAGATCCGGTGGAACTCCACCATATCAAGCAAAGAAAAGGAGAAACAACGGCAGCGTTTGTCGACCGCTTCAAAGCGGAAAGTATGCATGTGAAGGGCGCTGTTGGTCCTAATCTGAATGAGTCTTTCTAGCCTGTTAAGGGTGGGAGCAAATATGGATAGATCCAAACTAACTACAAGAGAAACACCGACTATGAACAATATAAGTTATGCGGAATCTAACTTGTATTGCTAAGAAGAACAAAGAATAACAAAAACACTTTTGATTACTATTAATCTGCTTAGGTTACAGATTACTAACTATTGATTACTAAAGTAGACACGACAAAGACACAGACACACTTCTTCTAATGCCGTAGGGATCCTTTTATACACCAAGGAAACCCTAATAGCTTACAAACCCTGTAAAGAGATGTTACATATCTCTTCCTAATATAACTCCATGCATATCTCTGCATATCTATTCTAATAATAACTCATGCGTATCACATAAGCAGTACTATCTAAACACGCTAGCAGTACCTTTCTAACACGATCAGTACTAACTCAAAGCTAGCAGTACTAAGTATATAACTAACAGTACTAACTATAACCAGTAGTTGAAACTTCATAAACACATAATTCCCAACAATTCTCCCCTAAACTTATGATTTCTCTGCAAATCACTAAGTTTCTTCAATTAAACATGACGTTCACTTGTTAACCTTCATGTTTCTTCAGACTATGTGTTTTCTTTAAGCTTCACTTGATCTCTTGATTTCTTTTGGTTTCTTTTGACTTCTTTTGCTTTCTTTTGGAGGATGTGTCCAAACACTCTGTTCTTCAAATATCTTTTGCTTTCTTTTACAGCATTACCCTTATTTCCTTTAACAGTATTAATCACTGCTTGTGTCCCAGCAGTAGAAACATGATTTACCTTAGAAGTAGTAACTCTGGGTTTCCTAATCATGTTATTAAATACTGTTGCATTATAAAAAGGCCTTCTAACTGGTGAATGAGTTTTGTGAAAAATATTTTGCCTTTTAAGTGCATCATTCCCAGTTAATTTTGGTTTAGAAGAACTAATATTTCTCCTAGTAGCAGTTACATTATGCCTAGCAGTAGTAACTGTAATTGGCCTAGCAGTAGGAACTTGATTTGGCCTAGCAGTAGGAATTGCTATCTTGCCAGATCTAGTTAACACTGCTGATGGAACAAAGTTCTTATTACTCTTAGGGTGAGTCATATGGTTTGAAAAGTTTTGTTTATTCACCCTATTAACATTGTTCCATACTGGTCTAACCTCACTTTTAACAACATTCTTAACCTGTTCAGCCATTCTTTTCTCATGAAAATCACAATCTCTAATAAGATGACTAAAACTTCCACATACATAACATGCTTTTCTAGTGACACTAAATCCTAAACCAAATCTTTGAGTCCTTGACCCACTATGTGTGTCTTGTTCCTTAACAGCTTTTCTAGGAGTTTTTACATGCTCAACAGTATTAATACAAGCACAACTAGGTTTTTCTTGTTCAACAGAGGCTTTACACACATATTCTTCTTCACTATCAGATTCATACTCCTCAATGATAGGAGCATCAGACCAAACTTTTGGTTCATTAACTACTTTGGGTTCATTAATAACCAATTTAGGCACATACTCAGTTGATTCCTCACAAGAAGAAGCAACATCAGTGGTTTTAGACTCTGTTTCACTAGTTTTAGCATCTGGTTCATAAGTTTTAGTCTGTTTTGAACCATATGTAAACATTGAATCATCTATCTCAACATCATTTCTAGGAGGCATATAAATTCCAGTGATAGGAGGAGGAACTGCATGCATACCTTCAGTTTTAGCATATCTATCATTCACAGGAACATCTTCTACATCACTATCACTACTAAAAAATACACTTTCAAACATTTCTTGCTCATAACTCAACATTCCCTTATGTAAATTATCTCCATACCCAAGCCCAGATTTGTCACTTGAACTCATTTGAGAATCTATTAGTTTACTAAAACTTTTAGAAGAACTTTGCCAAGATTGAACTCTAGTTTTTAGTTCCTCTTTTTCTTTTTCAGCAGCAGCTAATAGTTTCTTATTGTATATAAGCTCATCAGTTTTAGCATCTAAATCAATCTTCATAAACCTAAGTTTTTCTTCATAAATGACTTGATTTCTTTGATGACAAGCTAATTGAGCTTCTACTGTTTTCAAAGCTTGAGTGTAGGCTTGTATTTCTATGCTATCATGAGCAATTTGTTCTCTTTGTTCATTATATAATTGTTTAAGCTTAGCATAAGATTCTACACATTCTTTTGAACAAGATTGTACCTCATTAAGAGCCATCAAAGTATGGTTGTCAGTATCTTCTTGAGCATAACCAGACCAATTTATCTCTTCTCCATCAACAGTCACCAATGCTTTGGCTTCATCAAACTTTGCAGATTCCTTTGTCTTATATCCATTCTTTCCAGCATCTCTCCTTCTGCCTTCTTGATTTCCCTTTGATCTGTACTCTCAAGCAGAGTGCCCAAACTTATGACAATTGAAGCACTCAACTTTGGTCTTGTCAAAGCAAACTGGTTTCATTGCATCAAACTTCAGCTTTCTTCCTGTCTTCTAATGAAACTTCTTTAGCCTCATGGAAATCATGGCCACCTGCCATTTTAAATCCATCTCTTTTAAATCATACTCATCAATCTGTTCTAGATCCTCATGATCCAGTTGTGGAGCACTGGATTGATTAGCAAAGAATGAGTGCATTAGATCATCAGTATATGAGGAGGAGACTTCCCTTTGTGAGTTATAAGCAGAAGAAGTAGAAACACTATGAGCAGTACTAACTCCATTAGTACTGCTAGTGCTTTCAGAAGACACAAATACCACATTCTGTGTGCCTGAAGATGATCCAATTGAGCCTTTAACATCACGTTCAAAAACTCTAAGGTTGTTATACAGATCATCAAAGCTGAGAGTGTCAATTCCTGGCTTAGTCCTCATGATCAAGGATACTTGTGACCAGGAGGAAGGTAAAGCCCTAAGAAATTTCTGACTGGCATCTTTAGTTGAGACACCTGCACCATGAATTTCAAGCTGACTCAACAGGCTTTGAAACCTATCATACCCTTTGTGCAATCCTTCTGAGTTGGATACAGAAAAACTTTCAAACTGTTGCTTCAGGATATACTTCTGCATCTTCTTGGATTCATCATTCCCTCCTGATGTGTGCGTGTGTATTGCTCTAATTCTTTTATATACACGGCAGCGGCCCAAAGACTTGGTGCTCGCGTGATGTCGTTGTGGTTTTAGCAGTATTCAAGTTTTAAATTTATATTTAGCCGACTTATCAATAAAACACACACTTTAACGAGCAGTGTACCCGGTCAGTA
Organism: Artemisia tridentata subsp. tridentata; assembly: GCA_021014915.2. Classification (NCBI taxonomy): domain Eukaryota; kingdom Viridiplantae; phylum Streptophyta; class Magnoliopsida; order Asterales; family Asteraceae; genus Artemisia; species Artemisia tridentata. Next base: position 88,228,733 of record CP139506.1, read on the forward strand.
TGAATATAATGGTAAGTAGAGTGTCGATCACTAAGAGTGGAACGTATTATCTAGTTATTCTAATCAGTATTTTAATATCTTAAGTTAGCTGTACAATCCTAATCTAACGCAAGGGGGTTTCAGCCTGAGAGACTGGCACGGTTTGGTTATGATTAAATATTAAACTAAACTAATGAGCACGAATCAGCGATTAGCACACACGTACACAGATAGATACTTGAGACAATAAGAAGACATGTCCTGATAATTAAGTAGCTTGTCACTTATTTTATTGCTAGTTTTATATGAAGTGTATATAATTAACCCTTTCTCATTGGCTCTAGTCTTATCGGTGAGTAAACCCTTAATGATCACTTATGTCTATCCCACTTATCCTAGAAACGATAGAATAAATAGGCGAGGAAGGGGCATGGCGACCCAAGCAATGCTCAGCTAGACACAGAGGTTATCAATGCACTAATAAAAGTCACCAAAGACATCAACATATAAACTTTAATTAATGGGAAAGCAATTTTAAGGGGTGCCCATGGTTTTCCGTAGTCACATGGAATCGGCCCATCAATCCTGATGAATTAAAGTGTACTAATACAATAAAACAAAACTACTTAATGAATTAAATACATGCAGGACCTTCTTACAGCTCTTGTATCTTCGTTTAGGGTGTGTCTTGTGCTGCTAATACGTCTGAATTCGGCCTTAGTATCTTCGGTCTTCGAAAGCTTAGTGTGTGTAAGGTCCCAAAATTCGTCTGGCCTTGGGGTATTTATAGTTTCTGTCTGAGGGTTAGATGCGGCGCATAGGATAAGTAGATGCGGCGCATTGACTTAACTTCGCGTGGGGTCCAAGATTAATATATTCAGGAATATTCGTACACCGCCAGAAGATGCGGCGTAACTCCATTTCTCTATGCGGCGCATGTCCTTTGCCGTCTTGGATTATAACTTGTGAAATCTTGATAGTGATGCGCCGTATGTAATAAGTATGTTGCGGCGTATCTGGAGCAGAATGATCTTGATCTTGTACATTTTAGTAGACTCTTAACTTCTTGCTTGTTTTGCTCCATAATTAGTCCAAAATCGCCAAGTTTCACATAATACTTGTTTTTACCTGAGAATTTGTTGTTCCCGTTACACTTATAGAAATAACTAGAAAGTTATCCTAATTGTGTACTAAGACTGATACAATGTATGATTAATTTTACCAAATAAGTTAGAACGTAAATATAAAAACAACAAAGGTTTTTCAACGTTTAAATTCTTATTAGAAATTAATCAAAGAATCTATTACCCAAAGTGTTTTGCAGAATAAACACTTTGGGATTGAATAGACAAGGTATGGTGTTCTCCTCTTCTAAACTCAAGCTTTTCTTGAGTGACAACTAAAAGACCCTACTGAGCTATCTCAGTGAGTAGGTTGTTCTTTGGAGGAGAAAAGTGGGCTGTGAAAGTCTAAGCTTTTAGTGCACAACCTTGATTTACTTTTCTCCTCATCTATCTATTTATACACAAGTATAAAAGAAAGCCTATAAACTAAAGTACAAGTTGACCTATGTTGGTCTGACAAAAGTACAACTGTATTTTGTCATTACCAATAATCTACATTGGGAATAAGCTAAAAGGTCCTTTAGAGTGTCTGCCCAACCACTCTCTGACTTTAAGCCGTTTTAAGGAAAGTTCGCTTTCGGCGTGATAAGACTTGTTCTTATCCTCTTCAAACTTTCCCGCTCGATCCCGCCTTTACTTCAGGTCTTAGATTAATTCTAAGTCTTCAGTCTTTAGTCTTCAGTCTTTAAGTTATTCAGGAGACTGAGGGGTTCAGTAAGCTCTTGTCAGTACTCACTGAACCCATCATCTTCTTCTTCGGCTTAAGTCTCACTCAGGAAGTACCGCCTTCCTGAGGAGTGAATCCTTCGCCTTGAATTCGCCTTAAGCATCCTGAAGATGACTCACTGAGTTACTGTTAACTCAGTGACTTGAATTGTTCTCGGTTGGTAAACACTTGGCTTAATTTGTGTTCAAATCCTGTTTTAGATAATTGGGTATTTATGGACCCAACAATCTCCCCCTATTTGGATATAAATTATGCCTAAGTGTTATTGATCAGTATGAGTGAGCTAGTGGCTTCTTCTCATACTGAATATAAAAGAAGACAATAAGGACTACGAAATAACATAAACATGGGACAACATTTTATTCATATCATTACAAAGTCCTATCAGCTAAACAAAATACTTAAGGTTCCTGACGGAGACCCAATAGTTCAAGCTTTGCCTTCTTCGACACTAACACATCTTTGTCAGGTCGTTCCTTCATCAATTGATCCATCAGCCTGACAAACTCCTCATTGTTAGAGCCCCTGATATTAAGTGCCATCAGTTTGTAGGCTAGGAGTGTTGTCGTTTCCACTTTGTCAATGTCCGAAACTCTCTGAAAGGCTTCCTGACCAAATTCATCCATGAAGAAGATGCCATACTCAGGTTCTTTAATGACAAGGTTAGGACGGAACTTTACTCCCTGAGGAGGAACCCTGTTGCAGTGAAGTGCAGCTATGTATTGTTCAGGCTCCATAGCTACAGCTTTCCTTTTCTTCCCAACCTTCTGAGTATATTCAGGGATAGTTAGTCCCTGAGAAGCAAGTGCCTCATCATGGTCAATGCCCAGACTCTTTGCCACTTTTGCGAGTTCCTCATACTTGGCACTCAGTGACTTGATGATGATTGGGGCATTCTTGCTTGAGGTTTTCTTCCTCAGGATGGGCATCATCATATCCCATTCTCTTAACCCATAGTCTGAAAATTTAACTTCAGGAAGATGTTCAGACTTTCTTGGACCTCTATGGACAGTTAAGCTCAGAGGTCTGGTGGGGTGAATGGTGATGTCAGTGATTTTTCCTTCACCTTTGGTTTTGGTCATGTGCCATACATACCTCTCATATGCCCTTTGCTTCTTTTCTTGCTTCAGTTTGGCTTCCTTGTTGTGTTTCTGAAGAAGTTGGGCTTGAAGCTTGATGAATTCATCTCCCTGAATCTCTTTCTCAGACTCCTTTATTTCCTCCTTGTCAACCTCATAGATGGTAGATGTGGTGAGGTCATGGGCTTTCCTGCGATCTTCCTCATCTAATATCTTAGCTAGTTCCTCCTGAGTCCCATAGACTCTTCTCCCATCTTCTAAGTCAACAAAAGACGGTATTTCAGGATCTGGTTGTCTTATGTTTGAAGCTTTGACCAAGTGTGGTTCAGGAGGAGAGGTTTCAGTCATAATCTCCTTCCCTTTGCCAGTGAGAGGAGGTTGACTTGTAGATTCCTCAGGATTTGGAACAGTTACCAAGGCAGAGGAAGGATCAGGGATTTCATCATTTTTCTCCCCCTCAGCAGGTTTAGGAACTTCAGTGGATAGACCTGCTGACTGAGGAGGTGGTGGCACATGAGAGGCCTGAAGAATTGATAAGATATCAGAGACCATTGACTTTGTCTCAGAAGCATCATTCTTCACGGCACTGAGTTCGGTAGCCATTACTTGTTGGGTGGTGGAGAGTTCAGTAACACGGTTGGTGTAGTGGATGATCAGCTCATTATGTGTTTGTGAGAGCTGATCCATGGCTGAGGAAAGCTTGGTGAGGTGCCCCTTGGATTCCATTGCAACCTGAAGAATGGAATCCTAGTTGTCCCTGAGACCTTTGATATCTACCCCCTGAAAGAGCCTAAGAAGCTCAGTAAGGTTGGTGGAGGCAGTCGACTGAATGGCCATATGGTCTTTCATTGATTGAATCATCGTGGGATCATCATAAAGTTGCTCTTGGACTGATTCAACGGCCTTGAGGAGGTTTGCAAGCTCCTGATGCTGACCAGTGACTGTTTCATCAAAGGTTTTAGTCAGTTCTCCAAGTTGTTTGTCAGCGAGCCTTGTAGCCTGAAGAATCTTTTCCTGAGATTCTTCCACTGAGGCCCTGAAGTCGGCATAGGAGGCTGCCGCTTCAGTATGCTGATCCATGAGTTCATCAGTGAGAGCATTATACAGACCTTCGTTAGCATGGCAAAGGTATTTGGCCATACTTCTTTCAGTAGGCGGATGAACATTGTCATACTTGGTTAACCATTCAGGGGTGGCAGAGGCACCTAATGAAGATGATGATTGATGACGTATAGTCTATACCCGGGTCACGAACCCGGTTAGTAAACAATACTAACCATTAAGCCCACCACGTGTGGGCCGCAACTGGACTACCAGTTGCGCGGCTTGGGTCGACAAGGCCCAACCCCAAAGCTATTTCCGGAGAATATATGGAATATCTTCTAAATAAAGAAGATATATACCAAATCTCCGATGTCGGCGGACATGCCGAAGAGTAGGGAACACGAAACCTATTAGGGTTTCGTGCATATATAAAGGGCATCCCAGCCCTCGGTAAAAGGTACGATCTTCAATAAACCCTAAACCATAAACTAAACCCTACGTTCGATTACTTACTCTCACGCCGGAGGATAATCGGGGGAGACAATCCTCGATAAGCCTAACGGTGTTTGTTATTTTTCTTAGTGCGCAGGTCACATCAAGCATTAAGATTCGAATTGGTACGAGAATAGAAGCCCTATCAAGGAACGCCCAACTTTTGTATCAACAAGTGGCGCCATCCGTGGGACCCTACACTAAGAATTTTACCGAAAACTAGAATGACGAAACACGGGAGTCACAAGAGTCCGCATGGGAAGAAGGCGCAGGATGACCCACTAGGGAAGAAGCACCAAACAGATGCGCCCCCTAAGCAGACCCCTGGAACAACCAGTATGCCTAAAAGCTTAGGAGTGTATTCAGATCAGGTCTTCCCTGCAGTGGAATCGCTTACCAAAACTACCCCCGCTATTACGACAAGTACTAGCGCGGTAGACCTGGAGCGCACTCCTTTCACCATGCCAGAGGTGAACTTCAATGAACCTCCCAATGCGCCTATCCGAAACAAGGATCCTGCCTTGGAAACGGACTCCATCGCGCTTGAAGGAGTCACTTCCGAATTAGCGCCAAGCGACTTTGTATCCCAAAACTACGAAGCCTTGACCGCGCTCATGCGAGAGGAGGCAAAGAAGAGGTCAAGCCAAAGCCTGCACGGCAGACTCAACTTTGACCCTAATCCTGACGCATCCCCACCGCGCTACCGAAAGGAAGGACGCGAGAGGGATAGCCGTAAACAACCAGTGTTCGCCAGGATTGGAAGGAAGGTTGTGGATGATGAAGCAGCCGATCTTCAACATCTGGAGGAACCTGAAGAAAGTGAGCGGCGCGCCAATGTCCACGCTAGGCTTGGCAAGCGAAAAATCCAAGATAGGCTTGGGCGACGATGCTCCCCAAGTGAAAGCCCCTCAAGCTCTGACTCTGATGATAGTCGGCGCAAGCGCCACAGAGGAGCAAGCTCAGACTCTGATGATAGTAGACGCAAGCGTCACAAAAGAGTCCACTCATCTTCAAGAGATTCCTCGGACAGCGAGACTGGACACTGGAAATCAAGAGGGAAATACCGCGACCAGGATGATGAAGACATGTCTCTCCCCTGGCGTCGCCAAAAGGTGGATGCGTTTACTAGGCGCATCAGTGACTTTTCTGAAAATAAGAAAAGGCGCATGCCTGCTAATGTCAAAACATATGATGGGACAGGTGATCCGGATGATCACCTAAAAATTTTCGAATCAGCAGCTACTATCGAAAATTGGCCACAGCCTGTGTGGTGCCATATGTTCAACTCCACATTAGTAGGAAATGCGCGCAACTGGTTTAGTAAGCTTCCACGTAGAAGCATTGGTGGGTTTGAAGAGTTGCGCAGAGCGTTTCGCTTAAATTTCACCCAAAGAAAGAAGTGCGCAAAAAACCCTGTCGAACTCGCTAGGGTTAAACAGCGACAAGGGGAATCCACAAGCGCTTTCATGGAACGCTTCAAGGACGAGTGCATGAAAGTCAAGGCGTGTCCAGAGATACTCAAAATATCGGGTTTTATGAATGCAATAAATAACCCAGATCTGATAAAAAAGCTAAATGATAAGGTTCCCCTAACCTTCGATGAGCTCATGAAGCGCACGAGGTCTTTTGTCCAAGGAGAAGAAGCCGCCGCGGATAGCAGGAAAAGCTATTCGAACCATAGGTCGCAAGAAGAGTCAAGGAGACAATCCAATGACCAGAGCGGCAATCGTAATAGGAGTTACCGTAATCAAGGCGGCGGAAGGGGAAACGACAAGTATACCCCATTAACAAAAACTCCAAAGGAGATATTCGCAACAGAAGGAGCAAACTTCCCGAAACCACCACCAATCCGCACCCCAGAGGATAAGCGTATAGGGAATGGTTATTGCGAATACCATGGACAGAAGGGCCACACAACTAACGAGTGCGTCCAACTGCGCCAATTGATTGAAAAATTGGTGAAGGAAGGAAAGATGGACCACCTCGTAAAAAACATCAGAGAAGGGAAAGATAAACAAAAACCAGTGGCCAAGAAAGAGGCGCCAAGAGAAAAGGCAGATATCATCTACATGATACAGCCATGGCCGCGCGTGACAAGACAAAAAGTTAGCCAGCGTTTCTCTAAGGGAAACGAAATCTCTTTCCCCTCCCTGACCGCGAACAACGCAGTGGTGGATCCACTTACCATTGAAATACATACGGGGGGTCACGACATCCGTCGCATGTATATAGATGGGGGTGCATCCGCTAATATTATATATGAACACTGCTTCAAGAAACTGCGACCTGAGATACAGAGTCAGTTGATCCCAGCCACAGCACCGCTCACTGGCTTCACAGGAGAGAAGATATGGCCCACGGGGCAATTGCGTCTATTTGTAGAAGTTGGTGACAAACCACACTCTACGGTTACCTGGATGGATTTCATGATAATCAGATCCCCCTCTCCGTACAATGGTATCATCGGGAGACCTGGAATATCATCTATTCGCGCCGTGCCATCCACAGCGCACGGGATGCTAAAGTTCCCAGTGGAAGGAGGCATTGTCACCCTTTACAATACCACCACACCACCCAAGGAATGTAACGCAGTGACAAGTGACGTAAGTATTGTTCCAGAACAGCGCGCAATCAAAGTCCCAAACCTAACGGTCGCCATTCACCCTGAATATCCGGATCAACAGGTATCTATGGGTGGGTCTCTGTCTGACAAAGGCAGGTCAGCTATATGCGCACTCTTGCAAAATAATTTGGATATTTTTGCATGGGAACCTAAGCATATGACAGGAGTGCCACGCTCCATCACGGAACATAAGCTACAAATCCGACAAGGATATCCTCCAATACGACAGAAAAAGCGCGGACAAGCTCCAGACCGCGCAAAAGCCATCCTGGAAGAAGTACATAAGCTAGTAGACGCAGGCATCATGCGTGAAGTCTACTACCATGACTGGCTCTCTAACCCGGTGATGGTAAAGAAGAGCGATGGCAGTTGGAGGATGTGCGTAGAGTTTACAGATCTCAATAAAGCATGTCCACAGGACTGCTACCCGCTCCCGGAAATAGACTGGAAAATTGAGTCTCTATGCGGGTATCCCTTCAAATGCTTCCTGGACGCATACAAGGGCTACCACCAAATTCAAATGGCGGAGGAAGACGAAGAAAAGACGGCCTTCCACACAAGTCAAGGGGTCTACTGCTACACAAAGATGCCCTTCGGCCTAAAGAACGCAGGAGCAACATACCAAAGATTGGTGGACACTGCGTTCGAGAAGCAAGTGGGACGCAACTTGGAAGTATACGTCGATGATCTCGTCATCAAAAGCCATACAGAGGATGAATTGGTGCGCGACATGGAGGAAACGTTCAAAACACTCAGGAGAATCAACATGAAATTGAACCCCAAGAAGTGTACGTTTGGCGCTACAGAAGGTATGTTTCTCGGGTATTTGATAGAACCCGATGGGATCAAACCTTGCCCAGAGAAGACTCAAGCAGTCATTGACCTTCCCTCACCGCGCACACTGAAAGAAGTTCAGTCACTAAACGGCAAACTAGCCGGACTGAACCGATTCTTATCCAAATCAGCAGACAAGTCACTTCCCCTATTCAAGACACTCAAGAAGTGCACCAAAAAGGGAGACTTCAGGTGGACTGCGGAAGCGGAAGAAGCTTTCCAACAGCTCAAGCAACACATAGCAGCGCTCTCAAAGCTTGTTGCACCCCGACCAGGGGAAGAGCTGATCATGTACCTATCTGCGACCCAAGGAGCAGTCAGCGCAGTCCTATTAACAGACAGGAACTCCGTCCAAACACCCATTTATTTTGTTAGTAAGGCGCTCAAAAAGACAGAGATCAACTACACGGCAATGGAAAAGTTGGTCCTAGCTTTAGTGTTTGCAGCGAAAAGACTGCGCAGGTACTTCCAGGCGCACCCAATCGCTGTCATCACAGACCAACCCATCAAACAAGTTATCTCGAAACCCGACGCATCGGGGCGCTTACAAAAATGGAGTGTGCTACTGGGAGAGCACAATATATCATACAGACCGCGCACTGCAATTAAAGGGCAGATATTGGCCGACTTCATCATCGAGAAGCCGGACACAGACGCTCCACTTGCGACAAGCAAGGAGGAACTCCAAGAACCATGGACTCTATTTACTGATGGATCCTCATGCGTAGATGGATCAGGAGGTGGCCTTATTCTTACCAACCCAGAAGGAGTCGAATTCACCTACGCACTGCGTTTTGAATTCACAGCCACGAACAACGAGGCAGAATACGAAGCACTCCTAGCAGGGTTACGTATCGCAGCTCAAATGGGTGTACGTAATCTAGAGGTAAACGTCGATTCACGACTCGTGGCTAACCACGTGTCAGGCGAATATGTAGCAAAGGAGGAACACATGATCCAATACCTCGAAAAGACCAAATCTCTGATCCAGAACTTCGACAGATTCGTCATCAAGCAGGTTCCAAGGAGTGAAAATAGAAAAGCAGATGCGCTGAGCAAAATTGCATCCACCAGTTTTGCGCATCTATCAAAACAAGTTTTGGTGGAAACCTTGAAAAACAAGTCAATAACAGAGATGGAAATATCCACGGTGATAGAAGAGGAACATCCTACGTGGATGACGCCAATCATTGATTTCATCAGCAAGGGCATACTCCCCCAAGAACAAAAGGAAGCTCGGAGAATCCGGCGCACAGCGCAGCGATTCGAACTCCGAGATGATGTCTTATATAGACGCTCATTCCTACAACCATGGCTTAGGTGTGTTGGACCTCTCCAGGCAGACTATGTACTTCGAGAGATCCACGCAGGCTCATGCAGCATGCACTCAGGGCCACGCTCCATAGTAGCGCGCGCCCTCAGGTCTGGATACTATTGGCCAACTATGCACCGCGACGCACGCGACCTGGTACGAAAGTGCAATGATTGCCAAGTTCACAGACCCATTCCGCGCCGACCACAGCATGAGCTAACACCTATTACATCGCCATGGCCATTCTACAAATGGGGTATCGACATCGCTGGACCTTTCCCCATTGCCGCAGGAGGATTGAAATTCCTCATTGTGGCAATAGATTACTTTACCAAGTGGATCGAAGCAAAGGCAGTAGCGACCATAACAGGTAACCAGGTGAAACGATTCGTGTGGGACAACATAGTTTGTCGCTTTGGATTACCTGGAGAAATTATCTCTGATAACGGAAAACAATTCCGCGATAACCCGTTCAAAGACTGGTGCGAACAGCTGAACATCACGCAACACTTTGCATCCGTAACTCATCCACAAACCAATGGCCTGGTCGAGCGCGCAAACAGAAGCCTTGGCGAAGGAATCAAAGCGCGCCTGGACAGACACAAAGGTAGATGGGTTGAAGAACTATCACATGTTCTTTGGGCGCACAGAACAACCATCAAGGTCAGCAACGGGGACACCCCCTTCTCTTTGGTCTATGGGACAGAAGCTGTTATACCAGCTGAAATTGGAATGCCAACCATCCGTACTGCAGAAGTTAATGTGGCAACCAATGATGATGAGCGGCGCATAGACTTAGATCTATTGGAAGAGCGACGTGAACGCGCAGCAATACGTGAAGAGAAAGCCAAGTCGAGAATGAAAAAATACTATGATACCAAAGTACGCAGCACTTCATTCAGACCAGGCGACTTCGTATACCGCGAAAACGACTCAAGCCGCGCAGAAGACACTGGAAAGCTAGGACCAAAGTGGGAAGGACCTTACGAGGTCATAGAAGCACTTGGCAATGGAGCGTACAAGTTACGCGACAAGGACGGGAATGAGCTACAGCGAACATGGAACGTCCGCAACCTTAAACGGTGCTATCTTTGAAGAAGGCTACGGCCCAACATGGACACTCTTGCGCTTTAGAAAGTGCCCTCAATAAAGATCCATGTAATTTTCTTTTTATGAATTATCTAGATAAACATTTTTCTTCAAAACTTGCAAGTATTAATAAAACGTTATGGTTTCTAGCTAACTCCATAATACATTTAACTTTATTGTTTGCATCTTTTATTATCATGTTTCAATATTGTTATATTCTTGCCTACATGGCGTGCATGCACACACTAAGACCCACGATGGCAGAGAGGATGAGTAAACCTAATAAACTACTCGTTGAGTAAGAGGGTTGCAAACCCATCAACACCGGATCACGAATCCTTGTTAAACACCTTGCGCTCAAGACGTTGGCGCAAGTACCCCACGCACCCCACGACGGATGCGCGATAGAGCACACTGTGCGCGTTTAACAACTAAGGAAATCAAGACTCTTGATTCCTTAAAAGTACAATACGACAAGTAAACTTACAAAAATACATAGATGACTATGATTAAGTTGGAAAAATTCAACACACGACTACGGTCCTTAAGGAAATTCATACACGACTATGACCCTTATTTTCTAAATACGCTTAAACACTTAAAGTTATCTTCACGCAAGGATACATAAGTCATATAAGAACTACGAGTTCAAAAAGCATAAGTATTGAGAAGCTATAGAAACATTAAGTACAAAAGCAATTTTTTATTTATAGAATACGTTTCTACAAAAAAGGCTTATACAAAAAAGCTACATGCTATAGGCACGCCTTAGCTGGCTAGAGCCCCCACCAAAAGCCGCTTCCTTTGCATCCTCGAGTCGCTTCAGTAACTCGGCATCATCAAGGGAAACAGTGGCCACGCAGACAGGCACACCATCGGATCTAGGCTGATGCGCAGCGCCTATGCCGCACAGAATGGCCTTTCCTTTCTCGCCTTTCTTTCGTGCGACCCTGGAAACATGCGCATTTAGCGACCTTTGCAAAGAAATCTCTTTCTCAAGACGGAAAGGATTCAGAATATCACGAGGCTGAGCAAAAATGGGTACCTTCAGCTGCGCCACATCAGGCTTCAAGTAAAAGTCCACCTGCTGATCTGCATCATCCTGCAGATGCCTAGGAAGAGTGAGCCCCGCCATGATCACATTGATCGGCTGGTCCTGATCACGCTCCAAGAGAGCGATGTGCGGAAGCTCAAGCTTCTTTAGCTCCTCCATGGCAGCAACAAGCTCAGCATGGGCATCCACCTTATACCCAGGCACCTCAGCAAGCGGCACAGTCAGCAACTTGGCTTCCGCAAGCTTGTCTGCGGCCGAGGTCTCACCATGCGCGATAGCGCAATTCACAACCTTCCCAAAGGAGGCGGTGACCTCAGGATGCTCCAGCGTGCACATAGCAGCCAAGCGAAGACCATGGCTGATCAACCACCTACAAAATAACACAAGTGTTACAGAAAGAAGGTCCAACATATATACAAGTTATAACGAAGTAAATTAGCATATACCTGCGCTCAGCCACAGACTGAACAAGATGGGGGTATAACTCCTCATCGTACTCAATACTGAGCTGGCGGAGCTTCTCCTCTTGCGTCTTCAGGGCAAGCTCAATGCGGCTGCGGAACTCTTCAATATTAGCAAAGTGCTTGCTCCTATTCTGTTCCAAATACTTCAGCGCCCACAACGAGTTACGCCTCTGACGGTCTGCAAAAGCGCGCTCCCGCTCCAACTCAGCCATCACCATAACCTTCTCCTCACCCATTTTTCGCGCAGACGCCTCTGCGCGCTCCAGTTTAGCCTTGGAGCTCAGCTGCTCAGCTTTAGAGCTTGCTAACTCAGCCTGCACAGACGCTAATTGCGCCTGCAGCCGGGAAACTTCATCAGACTGGTACACCCGGGCTTGCGAAACCAGCTCAGACTGGCGCACAGCTATGGAGGCCAACTCCTCCATCGCAGAGTCAAAGGGACTCAACTCTACTGCAATGTCCTTCGATGCAGACGCCTTAAGGGGACTCTCCTTGGGTGGCGCACTCTCATCAACAACACCAGCAGGCTGTTCACTGTACGAAAAATCAAGAAACAAGATCAGCGTACGGAAAACAGTCAAGCATATACCAAATCCTAAGGGATTATTAAAAACTACTTACTTGGGGGGAGGAGTCGAGGACACGTTTTTCTCCTTCTCAGCCTCAGTTGAGGACACGTCCTTCTTCTTCTCAGTTTCAGTCGTGGACGCACCTCCACCAGACTTCTCAGCTTCCACACTGAAGACACAGAGCAACACGGTTAGAATAAAATACAACTTGACAAAAGTTCATAACTAACAATTCAGATACTTACTCCATCTGCACCTCAGTAAAAGATGGGCCTTCCCCAGCCTCAGTCCGCGGCCTCTTGGAAGGCCCTTCACCATAACCACCAGACGCTCTCTTCCGCGTCAGTAGGGAGGCCTCCTCCATATCATTATCAGAATCCTCTAAATGGATCAAGGGGGGAGGAGGCTGCGCAGCTTCAGGACTTGGCTGTACAGGAGGAGCCACCTCCTGAATTGGCTCAGCTGCTATCACACCAGGGGAGCCTTCGGGATCTGGGATAACCAAATCCACGACGCGCCCTGCCGTCGCCTGCAGAATAGTCTGCTCACCATCCCCCAGAGGACGCACCCCCACCGCCACAGCACGCGGATTTTCCAGCCTCACAACAGCAAACAGATCCATATCTGCGCATCAAGTAAACAAAGGAAAGCAAGTTACATAAAGTATGGAAAAAGAAGAAGCGCTTACACTAAATAACGACAGTAAGGCGACAGAAAGAGCACCCACCCGTGCCATCCGCATTCAAGAATGTGGGGACCTCCGTCTCATGCTCAAAGAAGTTGCGACTGATGCCCATATGCACCAGGAACGCCTCCGGATATGGCTTGATGGGAATACGGTTCTCATCAATGATCGCCGCATGATCCGCGTTATACCACGTCTCAGGGGGGCGCTCATCCTTGGGCAGATCGGCACGGGTGTAAAATGGAAAATGGTCAGGGAAGACGGCTTCATCAACCCAAAAGAATTTTTCCCTCCAATCCTTGAGCTTATCTACCTTCTGCACATAACATTGCAACTTTCCAACGCGCTTCGAGAAGGTCACCCACCCATTTGACCACGTTGCGTGATAAAACACGCGAAATAAGTGGAGGGTTGGGTGAATCGCCAACAAGCGACAGTTCACCTCAAAGTTAGCAATCTTCCCAGCACCAATACAATGCAACTGGGAGATGTGGAGATTGTAGTAATTGAGTATGTCACTCAGTAACACGGAGATGGGGACGCGCTGATTCGCCCACTCGAAAAAGCGCGTATATAACCCCACCTTCCCAGCAGGGAAATCCGCGATGGTGTCATTCGGACCGGGTACCTCTGGGCGCAGGCCCATAGGGATAAAGTAATCCGAGGTGAACTGAATCAGTTCATCCTCGGTTATGTCAGAATGAAAATCATGAAGTTGCGCTACCATATTGTGACTCAGATTATGTGCGCACGCGCAATTACCTTTGAATTATCTTTTTCTTGGAAGGAGATTTGAAGATGTGAAAATGGTGGAAGTGTGATTTTTAACTGTGGAAGTCACAGTGAAGAAGCGGCGGTAGTTTATATACCTTTCCTATCCACCACCGATGATCGCCACGTGTACCCCACTAGCTCCAATCGTGTGGCTAGGATAAATGACGGGACAAGGCAAGTGGGCAACCTCTCCACTTCCCAAGGTACCCAAATTGCACTTTTTTGGACTAGATACATTACACGTGTGTTTTGGGCGGTAATTTTTTGAAAGCTTCCCGCGTACGCGTGGGGAATAATTTCGATACGACTCTAGTCTAGCGCCCGCAGGTTTTACCCTGCGCACACTAGACTGGGGGACATGATGACGTATAGTCTATACCCGGGTCACGAACCCGGTTAGTAAACAATACTAACCATTAAGCCCACCACGTGTGGGCCGCAACTGGACTACCAGTTGCGCGGCTTGGGTCGACAAGGCCCAACCCCAAAGCTATTTCCGGAGAATATATGGAATATCTTCTAAATAAAGAAGATATATACCAAATCTCCGATGTCGGCGGACATGCCGAAGAGTAGGGAACACGAAACCTATTAGGGTTTCGTGCATATATAAAGGGCATCCCAGCCCTCGGTAAAAGGTACGATCTTCAATAAACCCTAAACCATAAACTAAACCCTACGTTCGATTACTTACTCTCACGCCGGAGGATAATCGGGGGAGACAATCCCTCGATAAGCCTAACGGTGTTTGTTATTTTTCTTAGTGCGCAGGTCACATCAAGCATTAAGATTCGAATTGGTACGAGAATAGAAGCCCTATCAAGGAACGCCCAACTTTTGTATCAACAATGATGAAGATGATGGTGAACTGGGTTGTTGATCCTCAGGATGAGGAGAAGAGAGTTGTTGCTCAGATGGACCCTCCATTTCCTCCTCAACTTTAGAAAGACGTTCATCATCACCAAAATCGAAATCCGTCTCCTCCTCTGACTCATCAGCCAACAAAATTTCATGTCAGCCAGAGAAGGAGCCTTCAGGGAATCCAGCTCCCCCTTAAAAGAGGGCTCACTTTTGTTGTGGCCAGGTCCTGATCCTTTAGCCATAATAACTGGTGGGGTTGTACCAGCCTGACTAGTCATAATAACTGGGGGGGGGGGGGTTTGCCCAGCCTGACTGTTAGGATCAGTTCCCGAGTGACTTGGACCGCCTGAGGGGGTGATGGGTTCCGTATCAGCGGGTGGTTTGTTTCCCCCTGAGTCTTTGTCTTCCTGAGCACCATCATCTACTAATGGGTGTTTTCTAGTAGAATCACTAGGTACTATTGGTGAGTGTTGATGGCCTCCCTTCCCATCAGGATTGTTCTGTCCTTTTAGGGATTTAGAGGCCTGAACTCCCTGAGACTCTAAGTGTGATTGCTTAGAGACGTTAGCCGGATGTGAGTGGGTGTGGGTCCCCTTCTCAGTGGAGTAGTACTGCCCTACTGAGGATATAGAACCCTGTACTCCCTCAGGCTCTGATTGTGATCTATCAGTGCCTTCACTGGGATGTGAGTGGGTGGATGCTCCTGACCCACCTGACTTGTTTTTTTCAGTAGGGACATTCGGAAAGGGTGTGCCCGAGGATACTGAGGATGATTGCTCAATACCCTCCGTTGGCGGTTGTTTTGTGGCCAATGTGGTCTCTGTTATGGGAGTCGGAGAGGTCAAGGTCACAATAACGTTTTTGGTGCCTGAGGCAACAGTCTCAGTGACGAGTGGCTTAGGTCTAACCACCTTACTGGATTGTCCCCCTTTCCCTTTCTTCTTCTTCACCTTGGTTGGTGAAGGAACTGGTGAGCACACATTTTCACCCTGAATCACCGTCAGCATGTAGGTGGTCAGGGCGACTGGATTTACCTCAGTAATGTCACTACTAAAGTTGGTCTTATGCAAGATGTCAGGTTTTGTACCTTCATCATCAGACCTTAAGTAGTCAGAACCAAGGAGGTCCTGAAGCACACAGGAAATGAACCTAGGATACGACATATGTCTTTGTCTATGTTTCCCTGAGAGCTTTGACACGAGGTCACGGAAGATTATTCCTCCGATATCTATTTTTCTACCCTCCAAGAGACTGAACATCATCAATTGTTGTGATGAGTTCAACTGCTCAGTGGAGGATTTGTTTCCTCCGAGTACCTGAATGACGAATGTCATCATAAGTCTCCAGACAGGGTGAAACCATGTCTTCACTATTGGAGCCTTAGCCAACAAGGCTTCAGGAGACTCGCCAGGACGCCTAACATCATGAGGCCCTAGGAAAAGCATTTCAGCTTTTATTTCCTGATCAGTAGGGTTAGCCTCAAAGTTCTCAACAAAGTTAAGACCAGTGGCCTTGATGAAGGTCTTGTAGTTCAGGGAGAGAGTCCTAGTCCCATTTATCACAGTGAAAGTGATGATTGACTCTTTGGTGTCCTTAGGGCTAGTAGCCGTTGCGGTACACCAAAACTCCCTGAGATAGTCATTGTAGATGACTTCTGGGGTGGTTGTAAAAGCTGTGGCAAGGAAGCA